>PYUH01000395.1:1021445-1041588 GCA_016808085.1 Suaeda aralocaspica | reverse complement strand
CAAAAAAAAAAAAAAAAAAAAAAAATTGGATTTTTTTGTTGTTGTTGGGTGAATAAGTGAATTTGAGTTGTCGAAGTTTAAAGGTTTTGAAAGGACAAAGAGATAGTTGAGTGTATGTTGTGTAGGGTGACCTGGAAATTTGGCTTTACTAGTGAGTAAGGGGAGTAATCTGAGCTGTGATTTTGCTCAATCTATTTGTGATTTTGACATCTCTTTGCTTTCTTTTTCTACACTCCTTTCTTGTTTCTTTTTCAATTTGGGTATGGAGTAGTAGTGGCTTTGAGGGACAAGTAAAGACATTGGCCGATCGACCGGTTCTTAGAGCGGTTTGACATGGTACGTCATGATATGTTTATGTGCGGGGTATAGTTATAAGTCATGAGTTGTTTAGACTTTATTGTGAGGGTGATTTGGTTGTCTAGAATTTTCTTTTTTTTATTTTCACTTTTAGAGATTATGTAATCAAATCTTATACCATGTTATTGTGGCTTTTTAGACACACAAAAAAAAAAAAGAGAAAAACACGTGAGTTGATGAGTTAGGCTTAGTTTATAGAAAATTTTCAATACTCATATTGTCATATACATTTGACTAGTTACATTGCTTGTTGATAGTAATTTTTTGAATCAAGTGGAGCTAGTCTTGTATCAGACATTGCAATAAAAAGTACAAAGATAATAGCCAATTTGCTATTTTAACGTACAATGTGTTATGTTTATGTGGGGTCATGATATATATATGTCCATGAAATATGTTAATTTTATGAAAAGTAATCATATGTTATGTTTTGTTAAATGTTTTGACACTCTTCTACCCCACACCGAAGTCTAAAGTAGAGCATCGAAAGAAGTTTGTAAGTACTAAAATCATTATCTCAACATATACCTCTAATCAAATTCTTTTCACTAAACAATATCATTAGTAGTTAGCCATTCTACATATATCATGATAAATTTACAAGATATGTAAACCACATATCTAACAGTACATCTCATACTCTATTGCTTCAAACTTGGCACGAGCAATGATGTCTTTGCATCTTTTCAAGTCGAAACATTTGCGATTAATTTTGTGTACAAATTGATCTAATCAAATAATTAATGAAAATCTTTAAACTCGTGAAAATACATATCACCTTTTCGATTATTAAAACCATAAAAAATAAAATTTAAACACTAAACCATAAAATTTTATTATCCATTTTTTTTATTTTTTATTCGACACTTGCCTCTCACTAATTCCTTAGACCCTACTGTCATAAACCCTAAACCCCCAAAAATGACGTACGGAGTATAATTAAGATAAATTTCGACAACACTATTACATATCTCTGTTTTGCACACGAGCATTTATCTCTGTTTTTTCTGCATAATTCCTTCTAAAATTACTCATATTCTTTCAATTTCCTATGATTAAATGCTGGAAAACTGAAGTATAGAAGATTTGGTACAATCAAAATACAACTTTTGAGTGTATTAGACTTTAATTTATAATGCTATAATCACAACTTTTGGGTGAAATACAAAATCCCCATTATTGCACACCAACTGTTCGATGAAATGCCCATGAGAATTAAACCCCTTTTTAACATTGATCTTTATCTAAGAAAAATGGGTTCTTGGGGAAATTGGAAATTCTCATTAATGCATACCAAATGTTCGATGAAATTCCCATGAGAATTAAGCCCTTTTATTAAGTGATCATAATGAAAAACGGGTTTTGGGGGAAATTGAAAAATCTTCATTAATACATACCAATTGATTGATGAAATGCCCATTAATTGAGACCCCTTTTTGGTAATCATTGTATAAGAGAAATGGGTTATTGGGGAAATAATTTGAGTTTGTTAATAAGAAAGTCAATGCTTAGGAATTGTAGAAGAAGTGTGTTCATGAGAAATATGCATGTTGGAGTTTGTATTAGCAAGTATGATTTATGTAAAACTCTTAATTCTTGTGCAAAGGCTCAAAATCGTGAGTTGGGTTTGCAAATTCATGCCAAAATAGTTCAGTATGGTTATGGGGATAATGTGATTTTAGGTAGCACACTTATAGATTTTTATGCGAAATGCATTGGGGTTAAGGTTGCTAGGAGAATTTTTGATGGTATGAAGCAACATGATCAAGTGTCGTGGACGTCGATGATATCAGGGTATTCACATCATGGTTGTGGAATTGCAGCCTTGGCTATGTTCAAAAAGATGTTAGCTAGTGATGTTGAACCTAATTGCTTCACTTGTGTTAGTGTACTTTCCGCGTGTACAACTGGGATGAGACCTCTTAAACAAGGGTTATTTGTTCATGCTCATGTTATCAAGCTTGGGTTTGTGAGTGACAGTTTCATTGTTAGCACTTTGATTGACTATTACTCGAAACTTGGGAATTTAGGTGGAGCTATTTCGATTTTTAATGAATCAGCAACTTGGGATAATATTGTTTACAATGCAATGATTGCTGGTTACTGCCACAATCTGTATGTAGAAAATGCTATCAGCCTATTTTTAAAGATGAGTAGTCAGGGTATCAATTCGACTGAATTTACGCTGAGCAATGTTCTGCACGCATGTGGGAAGCTGTCAGCTGTTCAACTTGGGAGGCAAGTGCATGGCTTGGTAATAAAACTTGGTTCTTTAGCCAATCTGTTTGTCTTGAGCTCTCTGATTGACATGTACGCAAAAAGCGGTAGCATTGATGAAGCCTGTTATGTTTTTGATTGTACTGTCGAGAAGAACAATGTTTTGTGGACATCGATGGTTTCAGGGTATGCTCGGAGTGGAAAGGCAATAGAGGCGCTAGAGCTATTTGATCGCATGTTGGGAAAAGGGTTTGTACCTGATCATATTTGCATTACTGCAGTGCTAAGTGCTTGTAACCATGCTGGATTCGTTGACAGAGCTGTCAAGCTCTTCAATACGATGGTAAAGGATTATAATCTATCTCCCACATTGGACCACTATGCTTGTTTGATTGACTTGTATGCGAGACAAGGGGATCTAAAATTGGCAAAGCAACTCATGGATGAGATGCCCTTTGATCCCAATTCTGTTATGTTGACTTCGCTCTTGAGTTGCTGCAAAACATATGGTGCATTGGAATTGGGAAGAGAAGTTGCTAAACGGCTCTTTGCTCTTGAATCACACAATTCAGCAGCATGTCTAACAATAGCTAATACATATGCTGAAGCTGGATTATGGAATGAGGCTGCTAAAATAAAGAAACGGATGAAGCCAAAAGGAGTAAAAAAACGTGCAGCATGGAGTAAAACGGGTTGAGGCGGATGAATAATTGAGTTTCTAGTGAACATTGCACAATCAGACTTTTATTTACAAGGAAGCGTTGTGTTCAGAAGTTTTGGGAAATGATTTACTCTGATCTTCAAGCTGAACGTTACACATCTCTGTTTTCCATTTACCATCAGAGTTACAGTTCAAACACCTGCCCTGGGTGGCTGCTTGCCTAGCCAATGAGGTATGGTCATCATTGGGAGATTGATACCATAAAGGTATAGGTTTTGTTCTTTTTTGGAATTTCGTTTTGCCATGATCTCACTACTTTAATCACCAATATTAAATGTTAAATCCATGTATAGGGAAACCTGAAATAGAGGAGGGAACATTGCAGTCACCAGTTTTGTGTGACCATAAAAGTGAAATTCATGTTTATGGTAATTTTTGCTGCATTGTTGGAGTAAGCCTTATAAACACTACCATCAAATTTATTATCAGTCCACTATCTCAAATTCTCAATTTGATCCTGTATAAAACAGTTTACCTTTGTTTGAACTGCATATTTGCTTGTCTCAACCATAAAGCCTTTGTTTTGCAACCGAAACCCATTGAGAAAAGACTAGGAAGAGCGTTGAAATGCACAAGGACATTAAGCAACACATGGTATTTCAAATTTGGCGAATGCACTTCATACTTATGCCTAAACTGTCAATAGTAGCAATTCCACTCATGCAAATATGCAATAGCTTCAATTCCTTTGATCTTTTATTTACATTTACATAGTTGATTTTAGGGGAACCCAAATTTAGGAACTCATATAGCAATATATACGATAAATTTGGATCGCATCCAACTATCCAAGTAGTAAATGTTGCCTGCTTGTATCTTTTGGCATGATTATTAAGTTGATTAGTTTTGTTTCTTTCATGTACATTCTGGCCTAACTGAACGATAATCTTCTCTCCGCAGAATTCTAATAGTATTATCAAAGGTGATGGGATGTATAGACTCGTAATGAAACAGGTTTACTTGTTTAAGCACATCTAGTTTTGAGTCGATGAGATTAATGATACAAACGTTTTAGAAGATCTTCTTGTCAATTCCAAAGTTAAACCCTTCTTTGTTTCCAGATCTCCTAATCGTGATAAAGAAGAATTACTTTGGCATATTCAATAATAGTCTTTTGTTCTTATTAGCTAAATTGGAGAACTTTAAATATTCAGCAAATTTCTGCAGTGATGCTTAAGAAAGTAAGATTAGGATGAGTTCCAACTTCCAACTGCAATTGACAACTAGGGTGTAGGTGGTAGCTCTTATCGCCTTGCTTTCATCATTCTATGAACTATGATACTAGGTTGTGGTCTTTTAAATTGAGATTCACAGTTGATTGAATTGATATGGGACTAGGAAAGTTAATCCTCCGTAATATGGAGCATCTGTAAGATAAAAGGCAGGTTCACCTCCCTACTATGGTATATATGTATGATAACGATTGCACCGTTACTCTGCTTGACTATTAGTTATAATTGTTGTATCAAATGATGTGTGATTTGCACAGATAATGAACCAATTCATGCAGCAGTGAGGAAGAAAAGGCGATTGCAAGCATCAGCGTATAATGGTGGTTATGATGAATTTGGTGGGCGTATCTGTATAAGACTTGCTCACATGGCGAAGCAATTGGTCCTTACCTTTCAAAGAAATAGATCATCGGAATTTCAGAACTTCTGTGTGATTATGATTTGCTAAGCAAGGCAAGGAGATGACCTTGTAGGTGTTGGGACTCGGAAGTCGAAAATTATGTTCGTGTGGTGTTACAAAATGATATGCAGAATATCACCCATATCACCATATGGCATGACGGCATCAACAACAAATGCATCCAATGCTTATTACTCAGCAACGTGAACAATCTATCTAACGTGATCAAGAAGTTGCTAGGGAGCAGATGAAGTATTCCAGAGCTGCATATAGTATCAGAGGAACTGGTAAGAGCTCAATCCCCTAGAACTTGGTTTTTGCTGTGAGGTTCATTCATGGAGCATTAAGGCCTAATCTGAAAGGCCTATTTAATGAAGCTGATGTGAATAATATACCTTGCTGACCTTTATGATTTAGCCAAATTTGTTTTAAAAATTGATCCAGCATAATGTCTTCATGAACTAATTCATCCAAGAGCTCAAATTCCTTGAATCTTATCCTAGGATGATTCTAGTATAAAGTCATGTTACCGGTATCTTGAAAGATAGAGTCGGATGTGCGTGTGCACTTGATCGCAAGAAATTAGTGAGGATCAAGGTTGATGACCACTTATAATACGGAGTAACATTTTTTAGTTCATGTAGTTGACCTTGAACAGATCGCGCAAGTAAGTTGAGATAGAAATCTGTGCACTATTGCTGTTATTTAGGGATATTAACATATTTTTACTCGAAGTAGTAAAATAAATTCTCCGTACTACTTGTGTCATCTTTGATCTCTCCTTGTTACTTTAAAACTTGTGAACTGTGATTTGAGATCTATAGCTTTGCTGTAGAGATTTTATGCCACAGTATGTTTATTTGATTGGACAATCCAATTGAATACTGAATATTTTTAGCATTACTAGTCACCAGTTCACTACTGTGGTTGCAACAGTGTGAGTAAATAATGGAATTTCCATGCCTCATTTAATTTTTGGTAGACTAAAAAATTTTAAATTACTAAGTACAGATTTATTAACCCGTCGATCCGTCGGTACATGTACAAATGTTTTCAATTGAATGATTTATTGATGATCTGAACTTTTTTTTTACCGAGTATTAGAACTTATTTTTTTCTTTGTTATGTTGCTATCATTTGAATGAAGAAACTATGACCTTATTGTATACCATTCTTTAAGACTCTAAGTACTCGCATATAATTTTTATAATTTTTTCCTTATGAAATCAAATATATTTAGCTATAAAAATATTTATATTCTTCTTTATTTTTTTATTTGCTACATTTTTCTAAGATGAGTGTCTTTAATTACTTGCTATATTCTTATTTTATGTAGGGGCCACATAAATTCTACAAACCTCAATTTTATCATCTACACCTACTTCGTTTTTCCTATTTTATTCCTATATTTGTCATGTACCTAATAAATATCCCACTTTTTAGTGTCGATTAAACATGCGCATTTTAGTTTCGTTTGAGAAGGGGAAAAAGAACAAGGGAATAAAGAATAAAGAAAAATGAAAAGATATTACCTTTAGTGATAATTGCTACTTCTGAAAAAAGAAAAGGAACGGAGGCCACCTCACAACCACTCTATCACTACCCTAACACCAACCACCCACATCCCTTGCCCCACCCCTTGTTGGTGCCGCGAATCCCATCCCTACCCCACGCTGCTAGTGTCACAAATTCCAACCCCACCCACAAAACAAAAACCTCGTGCTACCCACCATAACCACACCTCTCGGCCCCACCCCCGCGACCACCCCACTTCTACTCCCTTTGCCGCCCCTTATAACCACCCTTCACATTAAATACAGGGAGTAGTAGGGGTGGTGAGTAGCGGTGGGGTGGTTGTGGGGGTGGTGGAGTTGGTTATAGTGGGTGGCGCGAGATTTTTGATTTGTGAGTAGTTACGGTTTCTTGGGTGGGTGTGGGGTTTGTGACGCTGGCGAGGTGTGGGTGTAGGGTTCGCGGCACCAGCGAGGGGAAGTGGTGTTTAGAGTTGGTGTTAGGGTGGTTTGTGTGGTGGTTAGGTGGAGGGCGGGGAAAGAGAATGGAAAAGAAAAGGTAGAGAGAACGGTAAAGTGATTGAATGGGAAAAAAGGATTAAAAAAAATGGGAAAGAGAATGAAAAAAATAAGAAAACAAACGACATGAAAGGGAATTAGCCTTAATTAAACGGCCCATACATATTTTGCTACAAAGGGCGTATGAATATAAAAAGCTAATTTAAAACTAAATTTTTTAATCAAATTTGATTTAAAATGAGCTATGGAGTATAAAAGTCTAAAACAACATGAACTAAACAAAGCCACAAAGGTTAAACAAATATAGCCAAAAAAGTTGGACGTGAAATTTCTCTTCTTTTGCCAAACATCTAAACTTCTACCCAACTCAAACATCATTCTACAATTTCAAACTTCTTATCTCACATCAATAAACCCCATTTAATTTCTTGGCTCAACTTTCTTGATCATGGAGCACAAGTAATATATCTCATCTCTTTTTATCATATGGTTTCATTTAATTTGATATATTATGCTCACATCATCATCTTTATTTAACTCAACTTTTCTTTTATCTTTAATCATCAATCTCAAATGCAATTTTTTTTCTTCCTTTTTAGTTCACTTGCATATATAATTATAATATATAATATATATAATATGCTTAATAACATATTACTATATACTATGAGGTATTTTAAAAAAAAAACAATGATATGACTTTGTAAGCACTCGTGAATTTCAATTGTTTTGTCTTCCACTTCTTAATTTATGGTTTTTGCTTTTATTATGGGTTGTGTTCTTGCTCCTCCATCATGGGCTTTCTTTTATGTAGTACTAGTACAAACATATAATACTTAAGTATTATTAAATAATTTTTACTATTTTCGTACCTTCGTTTCACATCATTATTTACAACGATTTGATATAAAGTAGAGAGGATAAGTGTCTTATTATTGTAAATAATGTGAAACGATGGTAGCATATACTATTCAATACCCTTGCTTTAAATAAAATCCAACGATTATACATTTTTCCTACCTACTATACGTAAAATCATCGCATTTTATTTGAAACAAAAATAGTATATATTCATGAACTCACAAAGTAGTACACTAGTACTATTATTATATGCTAGTACTATTATTATATATATTCTATGCCCTTTATTATTTGATGTTATGAATTTATGAAGTAGACAAATTAAATATTATATAAGTACTTTGATTAATTAAACACACAGTCAAAGTTATCTTTTTTAATAACTCTGTTATTCTTCAGGTGAATATTGATATACTGGAAAACAATGCAATATGATGAACTTCAGCAGCATAAAATGGTGGAAGGTGAAAGCTCAGGGGAGAAACTGTATGATTGCTGTGGTGAACCACGCGCCGATACGCTCTTCTCTTTGAGGTGATTGATCTTATTATATTTTGGAGTTTATTAACTTTGTTGATACTGTAAGCTTATTAGTTCAGCTACTTAGGTTAATGAGAATGGTCTCATCACAACATTTGGGAACACCCCACGGCTTGGCTTTGGGGTGAAATGAGTAGTACAGTAGTACTCATTCGCTTTCTCATAGTCTCCCATGCATGACTTTGACCATTAATATCTGTACGTACGGAGTATCTATATATTTCTTATGTACTTAAGTTGAAAAATATTTGGTTGATTTTTTCATTGTTTGACCAATTGAATAGTGAATAGAGAGAAGTTTCTCAATTAGTAGAATGAAGGAATTTGAAGTATATTTTATTTTGTGGCAACCTATTTGTTGAGGGTACTTTTGGTGTTTGAGGTGTAACTAAGGTATTTCAATGGGGTGTACTCTAAATTAGGGTTCAATTCCATCCATATTTTCGATCATTAAGTGTCTTTGCAAACCACAATTTTGAATTGAATTGGAAGTGAATGATCCAATGAATGAAAGAATGATCATATAACCATTATGGGATTATGAACTATTAATTGTCACTTTTTTAACATAAAAAATTGTTGATTTAAGAGTAGAATGACCTTGTAATCTTACTATGTGATTTTTTGGACGATGTGACGATTTCTAGACAGAAGGAATAATAAGGTTTCAGCAATTCCATATGGTGTTCATATCAATATTGGAGGAACTTAATTGGTTTTGCTTGAAGAATCTGAGTGTTATGAAGTAACTGATACTTCCATTTTAAGTTTTTTTTTGTTTTTTTGTTTTCAAGTTTGAATTAACCAAATTTTATGTTTTATAGCTGGGGAGTTTCCGTTGTATATAGTCAGCTCAGCTTATTTGTCAGCTTGAGATCATGTGCTCGAGTTATATATATATAATATACTCACATGTATATGATGTCAAACCCTTCACTTCGAAATCAATTGAATGTCGTATTAGGCAACCAGTCTTATTGCCTTTTTCTTCATTTATACTCGCATATGTTACTTGACATTATTATATGGAATAATATTATATTCTGAATGTGCTGAATGACAATATATTGAAGTACTGATCATTACTTCAGATAATCACTACTGAATTTATGCTCTATGCTGTTTCACCATTCACCAGTGTGTACTAGAAAAACGAATATGTTTCTTATGAGCTGTGTATAAGGTTACGCTACTTGTTTTCCTTGCAGACAGTATGTTCTCCTTTCCCGTCAAAAAGACATTTTTCAGAATTGGCCATTTGCGGAGAAATACTTGAGATTGTGCCTGAAGTATGGTGTTACTAATGTGCTACCACCTTTGGAAGCCCGAGATTTTCCTGAAAGGATGAGGTTCTCATATGAAAAGGAAGGGGTGTCAAATACAGGCGGAGATAGCATTGACAAAGCATCATTTGAATCAACAATAGCTAAATTATGTGAACAAATTAAGTTGATGTCCCTTTCATGTAATGACGATAAGCAGGAGAATGAAAATCACTCTGATGGTGTGCATATTCCTAGCAAAAAAGCAGCTCGAAAGGCAGAAAAATCAAGAAAGGGGAGGCGTAAAATGAAGAGTATGGCAGAGATTTTTGCTACTGCAAAGTATAGAACTTTGGAGGAGGAGGATGTGATTAGTGAATTGAATCGGACCTCTGATAATATAACCTCAGATAACAACGAAGTAGAACATATGCTGAAAATCGATCAGGTTGAATTTGAGTGTTACTGTGGTTCAAAGTCAGAGCTCACAGATGATGGTGCAGATCATAATAACAGATTGTCTAAACGTAGGCGAGCGTTGAAGTCTCAGAGAAAATCATCAACATCATCACATAAACTTACTCTAATTACCAAGGTATAAATTGCACTTTATTTGGTAGTGGTTGAATTTCGCTTAATTAGAGTACATCTTTGTAGCATATTTACATATGATTAGCAATTAACTGTTTAGTTTACTAAATTTCCTTCAGCTGTCCCTAACCCTCAAGAGTCATGGTTAAGACTTAAGTTTATGAAATGATTTCGCCAAGAGACCCTGCATGTTAGTGATGGGAATGTAGTTAGTTTTGGACATTATTTTAAGACAGTGTAAGTGAGCTGTTTACCAATTTCGAGTGGAGGAGTATCAACTAGACAACTGCTAATGATTGATTACCTTGCTTCATGTTTGACAGAACACTTCTAGAGGATGTAACAGGAAGAGGCAAGAATTTTATGGTCCAAAATCGGCTTTCGAGCTGCAGAATGCACATATATGTTGAAGCCAGCATGCATTTGATGTTGAAACTCATGTAAGATCTCATATTCTAAGATAGTAGTAGTGCCCAAAAATTTTCAAAGATCATTATGAAGTAATAGAGACTTCAAGAGGAATACACTGTAAAGGATCCTTCTATGTTCTGTTATGTTTTGGTCTCACCTTCCTCGCGAAATTCCCTGCTAATTTGTAAAATATACTAAGCATAATATTGTGTATATATGAAATATGAATGCTCATGTTTCACTGAGCATATGAGTAGTCTGAGAAGTTCATGACTTGTTATTTAGTGCTTATTGTTTTTTTTGATGGTCATAAGATGGTCTTGTCTGATCTAATGCAAGCACCTACCGTATAAACTTCCTAGACTGATTAAACTCTTGAGGCCGGGCATGGCTGTGAGGGTGGAAGAAAAATCCTTCTCTCTACCAAATCAGCGA
This sequence comes from Suaeda aralocaspica, assembly GCA_016808085.1. NCBI lineage: Eukaryota > Viridiplantae > Streptophyta > Magnoliopsida > Caryophyllales > Amaranthaceae > Suaeda > Suaeda aralocaspica. The sequence continues at coordinate 1,030,531 of PYUH01000395.1, read as the reverse complement.
TTACATGATTATCAGTCTAACAGGGTTTAAAACGCAAAGATGTAAGTCGGCCAAAAGGTCCCTGTGTGGTTGTGCTTGGATAAAAGGCCCTTCGAAACATACCAAAAGCTCCCTGAAGGGATCGATTTAAACCCATGGCCAAGATGTACATGTTGATATACACGAGAACTCGACAATTCAAAACTAAATGTGGATAGAGATAGTAGTTTGTGCAAGGTTAGCATTCTTGTTGCGTGTTGCCTGGTTAGATTTAGCTAGCTTGATAAACCACATTTCATTACAACGGACCTCATAAATTGTACGTATGGGAGGACGCTCAACCTTGCACCATAAACGTACGTAACTGTCCTTGAATTCTCCACTAACGTGTCTTTTCTTCATAGCTTGAATATGTGATGACTTTTATATGATGTTTGATGCACATCACGTCCGCCATTAGACTGTCTAAAAAAATGTTATGATCTGTACTACTCCCCCCATTCCCTATTTTCCTTTGNACGTAGGCGAGCGTTGAAGTCTCAGAGAAAATCATCAACATCATCACATAAACTTACTCTAATTACCAAGGTATAAATTGCACTTTATTTGGTAGTGGTTGAATTTCGCTTAATTAGAGTACATCTTTGTAGCATATTTACATATGATTAGCAATTAACTGTTTAGTTTACTAAATTTCCTTCAGCTGTCCCTAACCCTCAAGAGTCATGGTTAAGACTTAAGTTTATGAAATGATTTCGCCAAGAGACCCTGCATGTTAGTGATGGGAATGTAGTTAGTTTTGGACATTATTTTAAGACAGTGTAAGTGAGCTGTTTACCAATTTCGAGTGGAGGAGTATCAACTAGACAACTGCTAATGATTGATTACCTTGCTTCATGTTTGACAGAACACTTCTAGAGGATGTAACAGGAAGAGGCAAGAATTTTATGGTCCAAAATCGGCTTTCGAGCTGCAGAATGCACATATATGTTGAAGCCAGCATGCATTTGATGTTGAAACTCATGTAAGATCTCATATTCTAAGATAGTAGTAGTGCCCAAAAATTTTCAAAGATCATTATGAAGTAATAGAGACTTCAAGAGGAATACACTGTAAAGGATCCTTCTATGTTCTGTTATGTTTTGGTCTCACCTTCCTCGCGAAATTCCCTGCTAATTTGTAAAATATACTAAGCATAATATTGTGTATATATGAAATATGAATGCTCATGTTTCACTGAGCATATGAGTAGTCTGAGAAGTTCATGACTTGTTATTTAGTGCTTATTGTTTTTTTTGATGGTCATAAGATGGTCTTGTCTGATCTAATGCAAGCACCTACCGTATAAACTTCCTAGACTGATTAAACTCTTGAGGCCGGGCATGGCTGTGAGGGTGGAAGAAAAATCCTTCTCTCTACCAAATCAGCGATTACATGATTATCAGTCTAACAGGGTTTAAAACGCAAAGATGTAAGTCGGCCAAAAGGTCCCTGTGTGGTTGTGCTTGGATAAAAGGCCCTTCGAAACATACCAAAAGCTCCCTGAAGGGATCGATTTAAACCCATGGCCAAGATGTACATGTTGATATACACGAGAACTCGACAATTCAAAACTAAATGTGGATAGAGATAGTAGTTTGTGCAAGGTTAGCATTCTTGTTGCGTGTTGCCTGGTTAGATTTAGCTAGCTTGATAAACCACATTTCATTACAACGGACCTCATAAATTGTACGTATGGGAGGACGCTCAACCTTGCACCATAAACGTACGTAACTGTCCTTGAATTCTCCACTAACGTGTCTTTTCTTCATAGCTTGAATATGTGATGACTTTTATATGATGTTTGATGCACATCACGTCCGCCATTAGACTGTCTAAAAAAATGTTATGATCTGTACTACTCCCCCCATTCCCTATTTTCCTTTGCATATCTTGTTTCTCTATGTTCCATATTTTTCTTTACATTACAACTTTATTAGATTTTTAACATTTTTTATTAAAATGGACCTCACACGCCACCCACTAATTAGCTTCTATTAGTTGCAACTTATTTCTCTCTCATCAATTATTACCCCAATTTGACCCTGCCACTACTATTATATCATATATGTCAAGAATAATAGGGAACGGAGGGAGTATTTAACTTTTACAAAGCACTAGATTTTTAGGACTTATGTCTACTAATTTCATTTTTCAATAAACAATTTTCGCATATATTGCCTTTAGACGCTTAATTTTCAGTCCCTTTTCGCACTTTCTTTCCTCATCTTTTAATATATTGTCGATTCGTTGGTCTATCATTCAACATTTTAAAATAAGGAGTAAGACTGTGAGACAACTCATAATATGTTGGCATCATGGCCTCATGGCATGGCGTACGTTCACATGTAATACATCACTTAACGCATACCCTAAATTGCTAATACAACTCATGCAACTCTATGCTAGACCTAAACACAAGCATAATATATACTATAACCATGATTATTACTTCCCTCCGTTCTTTTTTAGTTGCAATATTTCACTTTTTACACTTGTCGAGGCATGTTTTTAACAATTTATATATTTGTATAAATTATAAAAAATATCTATTAATAAAGTGCACTTCAAAACGAATTAAACGAGTTCCATATTAACACTATATTTCTTTTTATACATTGATCATAAAATTAAATCAAAGTTTAAAAGATAAATAGTGCAACTTTTGAAATGTTGCAACTAATAAAAAACAGAGGGAGTATATTATTTTAAGTTATCTTGCTTGCACCTTAAATTAATTTATCATCAACTACTTTCTTGGGACATAAGTTTCGTAATTCTATTACTATATAGCAACCAAAGTAGAACAAAGGATCATAGGAAATTTTGAAATTTAATTTTCTACTAAAATGTCAATTAAAATTTCGAGCCAAATTGAGCAAGCACAACCAATAACGATTGATGCAACTACTATTACAACTACGGAATCCTCCATTAAAAGTCTCACCAATAGTTGGAGACGTAGGCAAAACTATCAACAAAAAGTTTTCACGTCGTCCACAAATCATGATCCAAGCAATAACGTTGCACCATGGAGACATTATCTAGTGAATCTCCTAGAATCGCCTCAAGCACATATTATCGTGATTTTTCTACTAGTGATTGATCTCGTGTTATGCATTTTCGAGCTCTCATCCTCTTTAAAACCATCATCTTGCAAGAATGAGGAAGAAAAACTAGAAGAATGGTATCATTGGGTAGGAATATCAATTTTATGCCTCTTGTTTTTGAAAATTACGTTATTAGTTATAGGGTTAGGAAAGTCATTTTTCAAGAAGCCGGGTCACATGGTTGATGGTGTGGTTGTTGGAGTTGCATTGGTGTTGGAATTGGTGTTCAAAAGGGTTGGAGGAGGGTTGGTGGTGGTGGTGAGCTTGTGGCGGGTGGTTCGAGCCGTGGAGAGTGTGTTTGAGTTGAGTGATGAGGCCATTCAAGCCAAGATTGAGGAGGTTGAAAGTGAATTTGGTGTGTTAGGAGAAGAAAATAAGAGGCTCATGAAAACTATTGCTGAGAAAGAAAATGTCATAGTGAAGCTCCAAGAACAAGTTGATGAATGCCCAATTAAAGGTCCATAATGTATTCAGATTTACTTGGTATATAATGCCTTTATTCCATTTGGTTTGTCTTACCTATTAATAATATGGTTGTCCATATAAATAATTATATTAGGTATATAATTAAACAATGACAAAGCATTTTGACTTTTTGAGTGTTTTGTACTAGAAATTCTACTTTGTTTTGTAAATTGTTCAAAGAACATTTAATTGTAACAAGCTATTTTTGCCCAATTTTGGACATTAGCTTATTCATCTGTATGTAAACATAATGGGTCAGGATGCATCACATATTGTTTTCTATCCAAATTCTAATTACATGTGGCCAACAAAACCGTCACTAGCTAACTTGGTATGTACCAAAGAAGTTAGCTGTAGTCAATGTTTTTTTTGTTGGTGTTAGAGAGCCATAAAGATAAGCATTGAAAAGCGATCCCAAAATCTTTTGAAAGGGATGAGCTCTAACCAATTAACTTAATATATTTGGCGAGAAGTTTATCTTGTAACTTTCGAGTTAGTAGTTATCGCCTTACTAATTCTAAGTTCTAACTATCAAATATTTAAACATTATCTGAATTGAGAAATACCTTAAATAATGAGACCCAATTCTAGATCCATATCCATTACCGAAAATTTAAATACTTGACATATACGAAATAATTTAAAGAAGTATCGGTATCGGTATTTGACACATTACTAAGAATACTTTGTATTATACTTAAAAGACAAATTGGACCACCTTTTATGACTAATGTGATACAAAATTTTCTCCATTTATTAGCCCCACTTCAATAAAGCCAACTTCCAATAATTAGAACATTCAAAAGGCAAACAAATTTGTGTAAATGATACATTCAATCAAAGTGTCTCATATCATCATTTTCTCTACTATACAGTAGTAGTGTACTAGTTTGTGAGTGAGTACTCAATTACTCATCATACTAGAGCCATTGAAGTGCAAAGTAATTAAAGGCATACAAATATCATCAACAACAATGAATGTGAAAAGAATGAAGCTTGGGTCACAAGGGCTTGAAGTATCAGCCCAAGGCCTAGGATGTATGGGCATGTCCATATCATACGGCCCGCCCAAGCCCGAAGATGAAATGGTTGAGCTCATTCGTTTTGCTGTTGATTCTGGTATCACTCTTCTTGATACTTCTGATATTTATGGTCCTTACACTAACGAACTCCTTATTGGCAAGGTAACTCTTTTGCTAATTATTATTAATATTATCATTATCTAGCTAGTGATATGAATGTGTGACTTATAGATTTAGTAAATTTGTACTTATGTTACTTGCTTTGTCACACGATCGATAAATACAATTTACTTTTCATTTTTGACACGAGGTACGATGCACTACCTCCATAAACATTTAGTTGCGACAAAAAGGTATTATTCGTGAGTATTAAAAATATATTTTATCGCAATTAAATGTGCACATAGATAGTATTATTTGTATAGAATTATTTTTTTCGTGTGTTCGTTTTGCACTTTGAAAAAAAGAGTTTAATTTCTGGAAAATTTCTAGTTTCTAAATGTTAGAAACATAGTTTGTTTATAACATAATATTTTAGGAAATTTGGAAAATAATAAAAAAAAGGAAATATTATTACAAAAATGAAAGCTTCCCAAAATAGCATGATATAAACCAACTAAGTTTCTAACATTTAGAAACTAGATACACCTCTTAATTTCTTGTTGATCGATACTTGTATTTGTGTGGATGTCTATCGTTGTAACAATGAACTAGTCATGGTTGATTGGAAATTGTTAATTTTATATGGGTTTTATTTTTTAATTAGGCATTGAAAGGGGGTTGGAGAGAAAAGGTTAAGGTGGCAACAAAATTTGGGTTCAAGTTTGTAGAAGGTTACAATAGTAGTTACAAGTTAGAGAAATATGGTGACCCTGCTTATGTGAGGGCCGCTTGTGAGGCTAGCCTAGAGCGCCTTGGTGTTGATTGCATTGACCTTTATTATCAACACCGGGTTGATACTCGTACCCCTATTGAAGTCACGGTCAGTCTCCTCTTCTATCTTCATTTTTTCGTGATTCATAACATCAACAATTATGCTGTATTAAATAAGGCCTTGTTATTTTCACCTTATTTTATTATCCGTCTTTTGACTCCACACTAGTTGTCATACTACTAGTTGTCATACTACTAGTTGTTTTATATAAAGTATATTCTTGTCAAATTTTCTCTGTGTATTTGGTTTATTTATGTCAAATAGATGGGTGAGCTTAAGAAGCTAGTTGAAGAAGGAAAGATCAAGTATGTAGGCTTATCTGAGGTATGTCCATCAACTATTAGAAGAGCGCACGCAATTCACCCTCTAACAGCCGTGCAACTTGAATGGTCTGTTTGGTGTAGGGAGGTGGAGAAAGAAATTGTACCCACTTGTAGGTAAGCCACTTCAATAAAATACGTTTTGTACGTGAAAGTCTTTATATTAATCCGATAATTCTTTGGTTCTATAAAGTGCCGTTAATCTGTTATAGCGTTCTAAGTCAATAAATAAAATAATTTCTTATTTCTTTGTTTGTCGTAGGGAACTCGGTATTGGAATTGTCGCTTATAGCCCTCTCGGACGAGGATTTCTCCCTTTAGGACCAAAGGTCATGGACAACTTGACGGACAATGACTTTAGGAAGGTTTGTGATGCCTAGACAGATAACTATATGTTAGTAAAAAGAATAATTTGTGTCTACATTCATAATTTTGACAATTATTAATAATGTTATTGAATGTCATAGACTATACCAAGGTTGCAACAAGAAAGCCTAGAGCATAACAAACTTATATTCGAGAAGTTGAAAAACATAGCATCAAAGAAAGGATGTACCACTTCTCAACTAGCACTTGCATGGGTTCATCACCAGGGTGAAGATGTATGTCCAATTCCAGGCACCACGAAGATCGAAAATCTCCAACAAAACATGAAGGCTTTGTTAATCACTCTTTCATCGGAAGAGATGACTGAGCTCGAGTCACTTGCCTCCGAAGTAAAGGGTGATAGCTATGGTCCTATGCAACTACCCAACACATGGAGAAACTCTGATACTCCGCCTTTATCGTCTTGGAAAAAGTAAATGTAACAAATTGCATTGTTATCAGGATTGATCGAATTAGTACTCGATTATTTGAGCTTCAACGTCGGCAATATAATTGTTTACATTAAGATGTTGTAAGTTTGTAACAATTTTCAAAAATAGGTGTTTAGTTAAATGATACAATAAAACAAACCTTGATTTAAAATAAAAATTAAATGTGTTGTACTTGAAAATTCCACATTACAACTTTGTTCACATATGAGATCCTATATCATGTCATCCAATCCAATTGTTATGCTTTAAGATGTACGACTGCAACAATACTTCAAGGGGTGCGCAACTAGAAAATTAAAAAATATATACTCTGATATGATAAACTTTCGATATGATAAATAAGGACTAACTAAAATAGAAAATAAACACTAAAATTCCGAGATAAGAATTAACTATAATTGAATTCAACACAAAATTAACAAAAGTGAAAAGGATTTTGCCAATATAATGTTGAAAACTACAAATTGACATTTCAGTATTTCACCACCTTCTTAGATGAATTCCCTCAAATCTTCAATGGTTAATAAGGACTAAGTTCTAATAATCCAATCTTCCAACAAATTTCTAAAGTTCAAAGGAAAAGTTGTGTTGAATTATGAAAAATAAAGAACAAGAGTTTGTAAATTGTAATGCTAAATGACAAAATATTTGATCACTTTTCCTAAGCACTCCATGATTGACAAATGGGGAAACACTTTAGTCAAATTTTATAAAAAAATTATAAAATATTTGATCATGATAGAGTATAAAATCAATTTTTGCGCTTCAACCACCAGCGCTTTTGGTTAAGATGGTCCTCTAATATGATATCAGTGCTAGCGTGACACGATGGTCACATGTTCGAATCTCATCCACCCTTCCCTTGTAAGTCGAATTATTAAGCGCAGGGTATGAGGGATGGTCCTCTCTAATAGATCACTTTAGTCAAACTTTCATCATATTTATTCAATAGAAAAATTGTCGGTTACCACCTTTTTAAAACTTGTTTTTGTCAATTACCACCTTTTAAAAAAAAATTTGTCACTTACCACTTTTTAAAATTTTTTTTTTGTTAATGAAGACCTCCGATCAAAAAATCCAGTTTTACAGCCGGAATTTGCATTTGACTCACTTAAGAAAGGTTTTCTTAGTAATGGTTTTGATATATACACTCCATCTCCCATTTTTAGTTATTTCTCTCACTCTCATTAATTGAAAGGAAATTGAAAATCAGAAACTCAAACACTATATATCCAATCATTTCCTCTTTGAAAAAAAAAATTAAAAGTGCCAAAACAGTTACACCTTGGCAATTGGGAATCAAACACTGCATTAATTGGTTGAGCAAGTAGGTTAATTTCAAAAACTCAAAGTTCATCATTTTCATTTTCATTTTCTACTTGTGCTTTAGTTCTCAAATTTTTTACTCAGTAAAGCTGATTTTGTTTTTTTTTTTTTTTATGTTCATCAATGGCGAATGCGAATTAGAAGAAGAACATCAGCTACACAATCTGTCAAAAGGCGAGGCAAGTTTAATTAAGAGTTAATTTGGAGAAGATTTGTGTGAATAGGTTCGAAATTTGGAGAGTAAACAAAGTTTAATTAAGAGTAAAAAATTGAGTTAATTTGAAGAAGAAGAAATAGTGAGAAAAGAGTTGATTTTATAAGAGGATGGAGTGAGGGGTTTAGATTAGGGAATTTGGAGGGAAAGGGGGGGATTAGGAGGGAATGATGTTGAGGGTGCAAATAGAATTCAGATGCAAATTTCGACATTCTAACCGGATTTTTTGGCCGGGGGTCTTCATTTACAATTTTTTATTTTTAAAAAGGTGATAAGTGACAAAAAATTTTTTAAAAGATAATAACCGACAAAAACAAGTTTTAAAAAGGGGATAACCGACAAATTTTCCTTTCTTCAATCATCACTCATATAAAATCTTTGTTCTTTTTTTCTTCATAAATATTGGAACTTTGCATAATTACCATCACTTTTTTCTTTTTAAAAAAAAAACCCGAATTAAGTTTAAAATTTATATCAAAAATGGAAGAAGTAAAGAAGATGAAGTTGGGTTCTCAAGGTTTGGAGGTATCAATTCAAGGACTTGGATTAGCAGGAATTTCAAGACCTCCAAAACCAGAAAATGAAGTTGTTGAGCTTATTCATCATGCTATTAATTCTGGGATTACTTTTCTTGATACTGCTGATATTTATGGTCCATTTATCAGTGAAATTCTGGTTGGAAAGGTATATGATATTATTTCATTTGAATTTCATTTTTTGTTTATTTGTGATTATGTTATAATTGATGAAAGTATGAGTTATAATTTATGGATTTCATAATTAATGGGTTTTTGATTTGTGGGTTATATTGGAATGCATCAAAGTTTCATCTTTCATTGTTTTTTTTTTTTTTTTTTTG
>PYUH01000395.1:979328-1020037 GCA_016808085.1 Suaeda aralocaspica | reverse complement strand
GGAATTTTTTAAAGTTTTTTTTTTTTTTTTTTTTTTTTTTTTTTTTTTGGCTGTAAATGGTAAATTTAGTGGAGTTTGTTTGGCAATTCTTGTGAAAAAAGTAGTAAAATTTCTCTTAATTTGTGGGTTTTATAATTCATGGTTTTTTCATTAGCGGGTCATAATGGAAAACCTCAAAGTTTCATCCTTTATTGTTGTTTTGGTTATAGTTTGGTAATTCATGTAAAATTTTGTTTGAAAAAAGACAAAAAGTACTGAAATTTCTCTTTGTTTTGTATATAGAATTGATTGCTTGTTGTTTTAAGCTATAATTGATGGGTTTTGCTATGTGGGGTTTATTGTATAGCCGATAATTTTCATCCTTTATTGTTGTTTTAATGTTTTGGCTATAGTTTATCATGCATGTGGTAAATCAATGGAGTTTCTTTCATTTGTTTGGTATCTTTGTTTACTTTTGGACAATGTACTGAAATTTCACCTGATTGTTTTATAGAATTGTAGTTTTATGCTTTAATTGATGGGTTTTGGTTTGTGTATTTTATTGTAAAGGCTCAATTTTTCATTATTTTAATGTGATTGGTAAAACAATGGAGTTTGTTAAGTGAATCTTGCTAAGTACAATTTTGTTTGAAGTTGCATGGAAAAAGAGATTTTTGGCATAAAACTTCTTATTTTACAATGTTTGTGGATCTTTTGCTCTCTAGTTATATGCAGATATTTATGGTTTTATATGATGAATCAGGCTTTAAAAGGCGGAATGAGAGAAAAAGTGCAATTGGCCAGCAAATTCGGGCTAACATTTGTTGATGGTAAGATGGTGGTACGGGGTGATCCTGCATATGTGAGAGCTGCTTGTGAGGCTAGCTTGAAGAGACTTGAAGTTGATTGCATAGACCTTTACTATCAGCATCGTGTCGATGCCCGTGTTCCAATTGAAGTCACGGTTAGTGTCTTAACTGCTTCTATAATCAAAACTGCCTTTCTTCCAATTGTTGATGTTGCTTAACTAGTTGTAAGATGTTCTTCTCAATCTGCTAGTAAACCTATTGGACTGGTTGCACATGGATATTTTACTTAAAGTACTTCGTATGTCATTATATGCACTCTCAAATAGTGTAACTAGACTTGAGGGTGTAAAATTTTCTTCGGAGATGGAGAATTTTATGAATACATTCACATATGAACTGAGACAAATGATTCAAATTAAAAAAAAAATGGTGAGGTAGTTTGACTTTTAAGAATCTGTTCTCTAATTAGTTTTTGAATATTAAAGCTAATGAGTGATGAACATTGTTTGTGTTCATCTTAATTATTAATGGGAGGAGATAGGAAAGTTGTACTTTAGTGATAAAGTTTGGTGGTTGATTAATAAAGCAACCAGTAGTTAAAAATAATCTCTGGATTTAGTTGCTAAGCTCAACTGTTAATTGGTTAGTGGGTTAGGTGGAGGGACTATAAGTCTATAAGAGGGAAAAGCCGGACCATTTCTGGAACTGTAAACGAAATATTGTACCAAGCAGACTAAGGCGATGCATATACTATAAGGGTGAAGTTTGTCTCCACACTTGTTTATGTACATTCTGTCTGGTAGGTTTCTCAACTATGTGCATCATTTCAGTTAGTGAGCATCGTTATGGCCAAAACCATATACAGTAAAATGCTAGAAGTAAAATCTGCATTTATAAAACTGAAGTGTAATATTCTAGTGTCGGGTGTCTAATGTCTTGGTTTGAGTCATATGTCTATATATTTTGGTAATATTGTGTTGTCCTTACCCGATGTTGCTCCTTTCATGCATCTGGTTTCGGATGTCTAGATGGGGGAACTAAAAAAACTGGTTGAAGAAGGAAAGATAAAATACATTGGTCTATCTGAAGCTTGTGCAGCGACAATCAGAAGAGCTCATGCCGTCCACCCTATAACAGCTGTGCAGATGGAGTGGTCTTTGTGGACACGAGATTTGGAAAAGGAAATTGTGCCTACCTGCAGGTAAACCATTTTTATCTTTCGAACACACTTATGGTTTTGTTAATAAGGATGGGTGATTTTAGGACCTCTATTATTTGGCTGGAACTTAAAATTGTATTGGATAATGCATTATGGATAACCTTATTGTTTATGCTGAACAGAGAACTTGGCATTGGGATTGTTGCGTATAGCCCTTTAGGACGTGGATTCTTTTCCCTTGGGTCTCAGATTGTCGAAAAATTCCATGAAGGTGACTACCGAAAGGTGGGTTTAATTTTCCTCATATTGCATTTATTAGTAGTGATCTTAGTAGTTTTCAATTCTTGCTTGCTTAACATCCTTGCTGATATAATTCTTGCAGAATATTCCAAGGTTCTTGCCCGACAACCTCGAGCAAAACAAACATGTTTTTGAACGGGTGAATGAAATGGCAGCTAGGAAGGGGTGCACTGCATCACAGCTTGCTCTTGCATGGGTTCATCATCAAGGGGATGGCGTTTTCCCTATCCCAGGAACAACCAAGATTAGCAATCTGAACCAAAACATTGCAGCACTGTTAGTAAAACTTACACCTGATGAAATGGCTGAACTTGAGTCTTTTGCTTCTGCTGAAAATGTGAAAGGCGAGAGATTTTGGACCACAACCATGTCTTGGCAAGACTCAGACACTCCGCCTTTATCTTCTTGGCAAACATTGTAGAATAAATTTCGTGATGGTTTGCTGTTACATTGGTGCAGATATTACGTGTCGTATATATGACATTCATCAGCATTTTGTTGAGGGATGTTTACAGTTCCTGTGGCTTTCTAGTATAGAAAAGATAGGATTAATAAGATCATACATCTTTTGATGTTCCTAATTATATAATAAGCTTTATACTATTTATTATCTACTGTTTCTGTACTTTGTCCTTTTAATGCAATTTGCTCAGTGGAATAGAATATTTCAGATCAAAGTTCAGACACAATTGATATTATGCAGTATTATGAACTTTTTTAAAGACTAATATGACATTAAGGGCATGTTAATCTCCATGACCTCATTAGTTACGCATGCGCCAAAGTATATTATTTTTATTGTCTTGCCCCACATGGCTACATTTAAGTAATCAGGTTGACACGATATAACCCATTTAGTGAATGAATCGGTTAGATGCAAAAGCAATCCCACTGATGTAGTTAGTCAACTAAGCACAAGTCAGCATCCACCATGACACCAGTTACGCATACAAGCTAGAAAACCCTCTCTTCACTAGTCACTGCTTTTCATCAATCAACTATTATAAATAGCCTACCTCACTTCCTTCTAATAAGTTACCACACACATACACCCAAGAAACAAAGCTGAGGAAAACAGAGAAGGCAGAAACAGAGAAATGGCTTCATCTGTTAAGAGGATTCAATTAGGTTCACAAGGTTTAGAAGTTTCGGTACAAGGTTTAGGATGCATGGGAATGTCTGCTTTTTACGGACCTCCTAAACCCGAAGAAGACATGATTGAACTCATTCATCATGCTATCAACTCAGGCATTACGTTCCTAGATACCTCTGACATGTATGGACCTCATACTAATGAGATTCTTCTTGGCAAGGTAATTCAACTTTCTACCCACATCAAGAAAATTAAATTTCTTCCTTTTTGTTCAATGTTTTCAAGTGTCCTAGGATTTGTTTCAATGTCATGTTAATTCATAATATTGACTTCTCATATATTCTATTAATGGAAAAGACTATAATGAATCAGGCTCTAAAAGGAGGAATGAGAGAAAAGGTACAACTTGCAACCAAATTCGGTGTCAAAATGGTTGATGGTAAGTTTGAGGTGCGTGGTGATCCTGCATACGTGAGGGCTGCGTGCGAGGCTAGCTTGAAGAGGCTTGATGTCGATTGCATTGACCTTTATTATCAGCATCGAATCGATGTCAGTGTTCCCATTGAAGTCACGGTGAGCTTCCTACATGACTTATTAGCTTACTAACATTTCCTATCTTTCAAAGTCTCATTTGTCAAAACTCAAAAAACCAGTTAATGTTAATTACAAGTGACAACTGACATCCTAACATTCTGCTATCTAATGTTTAATGTATCGAATCGATCACTAATAAATAGCTTTGCTATCAATTTATCATGTTTGCTGTTGAATGAACAGATGGGTGAGATTAAAAAGCTGGTTGAAGAAGGGAAGATTAAGTACATAGGTCTATCAGAAGCATCTGCAGCAACAATCAGACGAGCACACGCTGTTCATCCTATAACAGCTGTGCAGATGGAATGGTCTTTGTGGTCACGAGATATTGAAGAAGACATTGTGCCTACTTGCAGGTAAGCATAAATAGCATGTATTACACTTATCAATTTGAATAGAGAGAATACAAATTTCATAGAAATAAACATCTTAGTAATGTTAATCAGGGAACTTGGCATTGGGATTGTTCCATACAGTCCTTTAGGACGCGGATTTTTTTGTTCAGGGCCAAGGGTGGTGGAAACCTCTGAAAGTGACTTCCGTAAGGTGAGTCCAATTTAGGATATATTGCGAGTATACATCATGGATATCATACGCATAGTATGATATCTTTAATATGAAACTAATTTCGATGTTTGCCTAGTTTGGTGCCTGCACCTAACGACCTAATGTGTATGCTGCACCTCTAGGCATGTGTGATAAGTTTCTTACCACAATGTTTTATTATTAAACATACTATGTATAAACTTGATTTTGTAGAATCTACCAAGGTTTCAGCCTGAAAACCTTGAACATAACAAAAACATATTCGAACAAGTGAGTGAAATGGCAGCAAGGAAGGGGTGTAACAGTTCGCAGCTAGCTCTAGCATGGGTTCACAGTCGAGGAGATGATGTTAGCCCCATACCAGGGACAACCAAGCGCAACAACCTTGACCAAAACATTGCGGCATTGTCTTTAAATCTTACACCACACGAGATGGCTCAACTCGAGTCTTTTGCCTCAGAATACAATGTAAAAGGTGCAAGAAACTGGAATAATACTTACTCTTGGCAGAACTCAGATACTCCACCTTTATCCTCCTGGAAAATATAGCTTCATCTAATATTTTGGCAAATAAATTGACCATACTATATTTTGGTTAAAATGTATTTTTGTTTTATGTTGTGTACAAAGTAAATTGCCCATTTAAGGGTGTTGTGTACAAATTAAGTATAATTTGTACTTCCTCATGAAGTTGAATGTATTAAAGATGCTAGATTGCTAGCACATATCTACATGTCATGAGGACTTCGCAAATCTATTAAAAATAAAAATGCATAACAATACTTCCTAATAATGTAGTAGAGTAAGTTAGGGTCGATCCCACATAAAAAGTTCGATTAGACAATGGTTACTATGACTAATAATTAGTAAAGTCGGTAAAAATAGGAGTTTGAGAAATTAATCTAAACCTATAAACTAATGAAACAAAAACTATGAATTTAAACTATAAAAGGCTATACAGTTAAGTATCCCGCTAATATAAACTAATGTAATCCTTAATCGCTCCCCAACTAATTAATTAAAATAAACTCAACAGGATAGTTGCGCCCTAAAAATACCAAGAATTTCTTTCGATCAATTAATGCCTTCACTAATAATCCAATCGTACCAATTTTCATGGAGTCATGTGTCATGCATATTAAAGACATTAAGAATAGCATCCTAAAAATTTCTAGCAAGTAATATTCAGTATTTTCATGTCAATAGAACCTACTTTTGATCAGGGTTCTAAAACCGATCAAGAACCAATTCAACTTTCTTTGTGAGTCCGATCACATTCAATAAATATTATTTCTAGTTAAATATTGAGACTAATTAAATTGGGGAATTGAGATTAATTAGCATATAATATTAGACTCCGCCCTAAATTAATACTACTCAAATATAACTAAGGGCCTGTTTACTTCAGCTGAAAACAACTGAATTGAACTGAACTGAACTGAAAGCTTTTTATGAAGGATTAATGAATATCAAAATAAGAGAAGAGCTGAACGAAACTGAACTGAACTGAACAGATTTTAAGCTGAAGTAAACAGGTCCTAAAAGAAATCCAACGAACATATCTGAAAGTGTCTTTCTTCAAGAATGAACCATATGACACAACAAATATCTCTTATAATCCTACCAACTCATGTAAATTCCTACAAAATAAGCAAAACATATCTGAAAAGAGTACTAACGAAATATAGAGAATGATAGCACTAAAAAGTAAAAGGCTAAGGTTTATCTATAATATGGAGAAAATACAATAAAAAATAATCAAATATAACACATAAATCATGTATAATATCGTGTTAACACCATGCAATCTTACATCTCGCCTACAAACTTTAGTTTTCTCCACGAAAAAAATCTGCTGTCCCACTTTTGGTGTACCACTATTTTTGATTGGTTGATAATATTAAATTTTAGTTTTTTGATTCAAAAGCGATGAACCCTTGTTTTAAAATCAACCAATCAAATTAATTGGCACATAAATAGTACATACAATATAGGAGAACAAATTTAGACTCGATAACCACATGTGGGCGATATATTAGGTGCAAAACAATAGTTAATGAAGGAAAACAAACAATTACAAGCAAACTAAAGTAACAAGTTCATTTTCATAGGTCATCACCCACAATTGTAAGTCAAACAAGCCTTTTTGTGTATCTTTCATGACTAGAGCTAACATTTACGTAGTAAATATATATATTTTTACGACCTACTTAGTTTGAATGTTTCTTCTAGTACTATTAAAAAAAAAAAAAAAAAAACTCAATGTTTGGACTCTTATACATTATTTGACATTTTTACCGTAGACATTTATCTTAAATTCTCCATGACCTCATCAATTACGCATACTTACGTTCAAATTTTCACCATTATAAATAACATGTCACATTTTCATCATCAAAGGTGAAAAAACACAACACAGTACATAAGAGAACGAAAAAAAATTCGGAAAACAGAAAAAAATGGCATCATTTGTTAAGAGGATTAAGTTAGGTTCACAAGGTTTAGAAGTTTCAGCTCAAGGTTTAGGATGTATGGGAATGTCGGCTTTTTACGGACCTCCTAAACCCGAAAAAGACATGATTGAACTTATTCATCATGCTATCGATTCTGGTGTCACCTTCCTTGATACGTCTGATATGTATGGACCTCATACTAATGAGATTCTTTTAGGCAAGGTGATCGTAACCATTTCCCCTTTGATTTTAATTTTCAATGTATTGTATGTAGTAGAGGTGTAAAAATAAATGTGTAATCATCCGATAAGGCAAGGGGTGTCACTCAACATCCCACTTATAAAACAAAATATTTCAAAAATAACTAATAAAGATTTTCTTTTGTATTTTGTACGTTATTCTTGTGGATTAAGCAGGCATTGAAGGGTGAATGGCGAAAAAAGGTGGAATTGGCTACAAAATTTGGTATCAGCAATGCTGTAGAAGCACATATTGAGATTCGAGGCGATCCTGCTTATGTTAGGGCTGCCTGTGAAGCAAGCTTGAAGCGGCTTGGTGTTGATTACATCGACCTCTATTATCAACACCGTGTTGATACTAATGTTCCCATTGAAGTCACGGTCCGTTTTTTTTTTTTTTTTTTTGCACCGTACATATTCAACATGCTATTTGTTTAAAATTTTTTTCTGATAACGGACTTTCAATGCATTTCTTTGATCACTAATATCTTTAAATACACGTTAATAAAAATCTTATGACGTTTTAGTACTCTAGAGTCTAGAGTACAAGTGAGCTTATGCATATTGTAACTTAGCATGTACTAGTAATTTCAGATGGGGGAACTAAAGAAACTAGTAGAAGAAGGTAAAATCAAGTACATTGGTTTGTCTGAGGTATCGGCTTCAACGATCAGAAGGGCACATGCGGTTCACCCTATAACCGCAATTCAGTTGGAATGGTCATTGTGGACTAGAGATGTGGAGGAAGAAGTGATTCCTGCGTGCAGGTGATAATTAGGATTTAAGACTACTTCGGGCACAATATTAACAAGATCTGCAGATGTATATATGTCCTTAAACATTTGNTTACAATTTTTTATGGTTTTTTTTTTTTTTTTTTTTTTTTTTTGCACCGTACATATTCAACATGCTATTTGTTTAAAATTTTTTTCTGATAACGGACTTTCAATGCATTTCTTTGATCACTAATATCTTTAAATACACGTTAATAAAAATCTTATGACGTTTTAGTACTCTAGAGTCTAGAGTACAAGTGAGCTTATGCATATTGTAACTTAGCATGTACTAGTAATTTCAGATGGGGGAACTAAAGAAACTAGTAGAAGAAGGTAAAATCAAGTACATTGGTTTGTCTGAGGTATCGGCTTCAACGATCAGAAGGGCACATGCGGTTCACCCTATAACCGCAATTCAGTTGGAATGGTCATTGTGGACTAGAGATGTGGAGGAAGAAGTGATTCCTGCGTGCAGGTGATAATTAGGATTTAAGACTACTTCGGGCACAATATTAACAAGATCTGCAGATGTATATATGTCCTTAAACATTTGAGTTCTAATTAACGTACTTTGATATTATGTTGTCACCTTAATTAGGGAGCTTGGGATTGGAATCGTGTGTTACAGTCCTCTAGGACGCGGCTTTCTCTCTTCTGGACCAAAGATGGTGGAGAATCTCCCTAAGGATGATCCTCGCTTGCAGGTACAACTAATTCATTTTATCCACATTAGTTAGCTTAGATAATAAAGTAACATTAGTACGTACCCAAGATGCCTTGAACTAATTATGTGTAGATCAAGTGTCTATATGTTAGAAGTACAATTATATGCGTTTAGTTGCATGATTGTTTGAACTACTTGTAGTTATTCATACACCTACCTATTTCTTACAGTTCATTCCAAGACTTATGCCGGGGAATATCGAGCACAACATGCACATCTTTGATCGTGTTACAAAACTCGCAACCAAAAAAGGATGTACGCCTGCACAACTAGCGTTAGCATGGGTACATCACCAAGGAGATGATGTGTGCCCAATTCCTGGAACCACTAAGTTTGCGAACTTCAACCAAAACATTGGAGCATTGTCTGTGAAGCTAACAACCGAAGATATGGCTGAGCTTGAGCCACTAGCCTCGGAGGAGAGCGTTAAGGGTGACCGATATGTAGCTGAAATCGGGACTTGGAAGACCTTAGATACACCACCTTTGTCCTCATGGAAACATGAATAAAGAGGTCAATATTTTCGTTATTATATGAAATTGTGAATGTATCTATCTATCATGTGATTGAATACATGATTTAATTTTATTACAAATCCTTATCTTTGTTTATGTTTTCGGATTCACTATTATTCTCATAACGTAGTCTTATATCCTCTATTTCAATGTTGCTAGCTAGAGTAATTGTTGTATGTTAACCCCATTAATAAAATTAAGAACAACTTTTTGCTCCATTTTTATCTTTAATCAATTATTCACTTAATCTTGGATCTCAATGTTCTAATTTTCTGTTGGATTCATTGCTTATTACATTAAAGTTTGACGTAGTCATTAGAGAGCTCCAAGAGTAACTAGCTTTAAAAAATTACAGTAATATGTGCTATACAGATAAATATCACTCACATTGAAGTTTGTTGTAGTTATTTGAGAGCTCCACACGTGACTCAAATGCTAACCTAGCTTCAGCAAATATAACTATAACTCTCTAAGATACTAAGGCAATGATCAGCTTGACGTGTTTGCTAACACGACATATTTAGTTAAGTCGGATATAATAGTATCATACTATATACAACTTTAATCATTTATAACTTGAATTGTGCGTATTATATTGTAAGTTAATATAAAATCATTTTGAAAATTATACTATCACCGCCACGAATTACTTGCAATAAATTATTTTATACCTCACAAACTATAAATCTACTATATATTATTTTTATTGTAACTAATTCGTGGCGGAGGTAACATGACAGTCGTAGACTCCTATACTCGTATCCCTTGCCTAATTCGGCTAATAGGTCATTTAGTCATTACTTTTCATCTTTGGACATTAAGGCACAAATACAGTATGACTTCAGCAATTACGCAACCTTTTGTCCTCTTCTATGATCATTCCCAAAATAACACACTACACACCAACCACTAATTACTAAACTAATCAAATCAAATCAAACATCAAACATCAAACATCAAACATACCTTATAAATAAAAACACCACATTCATCTCTCATTTTACTTCACATACATACATAAACAAATAACCCAAAAAAACACTGAAAAAAACCCAGAAAAATGACATCATCATCATCATCAATTAAGAGAATTAAATTAGGTAAACAAGGTTTAGAAGTATCAGCACAAGGTTTAGGATGCATGGGAATGTCAGCATTTTATGGACCTCCTAAACCTGAAGATGATATGATTACATTAATTCATCATGCTATTAATTCTGGCATTACTTTTTTTGATACTTCTGATATTTATGGACCTCATACTAATGAAGTTTTACTTGGGAAGGTATATTTTAATTATACCCATTTTGATTTTTAATGGTTTTTTGTAGGTTTGATACTTTGATTTGATGAAATTTGGGGTTTTTTTGGTGGGTTTATGCTAAAGTTTTGATTTTGTGTATTGGGTAGTTTTTGATTTGATAAAGTTTTTAGCTTTTTAATAGTTTTATGCTCAAAATTGATTTTAATCAAGTATTTAAATTTTTTTTGGTGATTTTGTTTTAATTCTTGACTTTTTGAGCTTATGCTTAAATTTTTTGAAAATAATTTTGTATTTTGGGTAGTTGTTGATTTGATTAAGTTTTTAGCTTATTGGTGATATTGTTCTAATCTTTTATTTTGAAGGATTTATGCTCACATTATAATGCTGTGTAACCTGTGTTTTGAGTAAATTGATTTAATCAAGTTTTTGGCCTTTTGATGATCTTATTCAAATTCTTGATTTTGATAGGTTTATGATCAAAATTTGATTTTATTAAGTTATTAGCTTGTTAATGAGTTTGTTGTAGTTCTTAATTTAGTTGGGTTTATGTTTAATTTTTCCTTTATCTTTAGCTGATGATTTGATCAAGTTTTTAGCTTTTTGATGATATTGTTGTAATCCTTAATTTTAATTGATGGGTTTATTTCTTATTTTTGGTAAAATTGATTGATGGATGGATTTATGCTCACATTATAATTCTGTGTTCTGTGTAATTATTGATTTAATCAAGTTTTTTGTTTTTGTTTTGTTATTTTTTGATGATCTTGTTCCAAATTTTGTGTTATGTTGTGTTTTGATTAAGTTTTCTGAAACTGATAGCTGTTTGTTCCAATTTAAGGATATTTGATGCTATACATGAATTGAGAGAACACCTTCTTGTTGGGACTTTACTAGATGATGATGATAATTTGGGGTTTGGTAATTGGTGAGTTAGTTTGGCCTTTTTTGGCATTTTGATTTATGGGTTTTGATCTTGTAATTGGGCATTGGACAGGCATTGAAAGGTGAATGGAGACAGAAAGTAGAATTGGCTACAAAATTTGGTATCAGATTTGCAAATGGAAAAGGAGAGATTCATGGCGAGCCAGAATATGTAAGGGCTGCCTGTGAGGGAAGCTTGAAGCGGCTTGACATTGATTGCATCGACCTCTATTATCAACATCGTATTGATACCAAAGTTCCAATTGAAGTAACGGTGTGTTCATATACTACAGCTTCTTAATAAATATTCATTGTTGCTTAATTACGATTCTGAAATATAATCTGCCTATACATATAGTTCTGTATATCATTCTTTTCTTGTATTTGGTGTTTGTTTTGTTGTTTTCATATACTTTTCACAAAAACAAATAAGTTGGCTTTCGGAGCATTACAATGATGTGGTGACAATTCAAGAGGAAAACTAGAGGTTCCCTTTTTTTCCCCTGTTAGGTATTAGTCACATCATAATGGAGCACCTTGAATACAACTAATAAGCTTTCGGATTTGAAACTGTGGAAGTGTGGAACTATGATCTATTCTTGTGTGGTAGTATGGTAGTGAAATTTCACTTGCTTCTTGTTCAATCTTTATTGAGAAGTTCTGACGAGACCAAACCATTTTCTTGCACACTTCATGGGGGTCAGCCGCGAGAGGGTACTTTATTCTAAAGATAGTAATGAAGTTCTAATGCATGTTTAGCATTACCTTTACATTCTTAAGGCAATAAATTGGCTATGCATACCCTAAGTTTATCAAACTTTCCCCTGTGCTACCTGTGAGCTATCATTAATCCCTATTCTATCTACTACGTAGTTTGATTACTTTGATAGGGTGTTGTGCAGCTGATAAAAATACGGATCCCATTGGCAATTTATATTATACAACTGGTTGTTCATTGCTAGGTACAACTAAAGGGGAAGATTTTGTTCATTTGATTTGATATGAGCTACAAATTTAGCTTCAAATCAAATGACAAATTTTTTGTCTTTTGTTGTACCTTCCAAGGTACAACCGGTTGTACCATATAAGTATATAACATCTCGATCCCAGTTGCCTTTGTTAATGTGCAGCTTACTCACGTACCCACAGAGGGCTTTCTGAACATTTCTTAGTCTTCACAAATCATAATTGGTTCTATGCTAAGATTTCCTGTAATTAAAGTATGATACCAGTTCATAGATTAGTAATTTGATGACTTTCTAAATTAGATGGGTGAACTGAAGAAACTAGTCGAGGAGGGGAAAATCAAATACATAGGTTTATCTGAAGCATCCGCCCCAACCATCAGAAGAGCACATGCGGTCCACCCAATAACAGCAGTCCAGCTTGAATGGTCCTTGTGGACAAGAGATGTGGAGGAAGACATAGTTCCTACCTGCAGGTGAGATGTCTATAATACTTTGTACTTGATTATTGAATTTGAAAAGTTAGGAACATATCTTTCTAACTTTCTTGTTTGATCATTTAGGGAACTTGGGATTGGAATTGTAGCTTACAGTCCCCTAGGAAGGGGCTTTCTCTCCTCAGGGCCAAAGATGACTGAGAACTTTACAAAGGAGGACTTCCGGCAGGTTTGTCCAAATATCTGAATTGTTTATATACATTTTTTACTCTATGCTGTTTGTCAGATTAGTTGTCTCAATTTACAGGATTTCTCAAATTAATCCTCTTTTTATTGATTATATGATGATTGTTCTATAATTCTTTTGCTATAACTGTTACCAAAGCAACTCTTCCTCTACCGAGATATTTATCAGAATGTGAGTGTTTGCCGTTTGGGTCCTTGGTGCCAGATGCTACATAACTATGATTCGATGATCAAGAGGACTGGCCTTTTTTGCCTCTTTTATTCATTCATAGTTTCATACCATCATTTTACCATTGCATTTACAATCATTATTGGGGGTACTTTGTATTGCTCTTTGTACCTCCATCGAATATATACTACCCAAAATCCCAAATCATTGTCCTTCAAACCTTCTAAAGATAACCAACACAAATATTAGATACCTCTAGGATTGACCCCTTGTGCCCTATTGGGAACAGCGACTTAAAACTAAAATTTCTAGATTTCTTGTAGAAAAATCGATATTGATCAACTTACTTTTTTTGTTTTCAGAACATGCCAAGGTTCAAGCCAGAGAATATGGAACATAACAAACATATATTTGAGCGCGTGAGTGAGATAGCAGCTAAAAAAGGATGCACTCCAGGACAGTTAGCGCTTGCTTGGGTCCATCATCAGGGAGATGATGTATGTCCCATTCCTGGAACCACAAAGATCGAGAACTTCAACCAGAACATTGGAGCCTTGTCAGTAAAGCTAACCTCAGAAGAGATGGCTGAGCTTGAATCGCTTGCCTCTGAGGACAGAGTCAAGGGTGATCGGTATGGAGGTCTTTCTGCTACCTGGAAGAATTCTGAAACCCCACCTTTGTCCTCCTGGAAACCTGAATAAGGTGCTGCAACCTACTTTACTCGGCATTGTCATTTTTGTGTGATGTTACTCTCATATTCTCGCACCATACTGTAAAAGAGTACTCTGAATGATTATATGCTAATAATTAATCCTTTCATACTATGAGCTTGAATACTGATTGTTTTAACAATATTTGATACTTTAAATTCTAACCCCCTTTCTCAAATTTTCAGTGATTAAGGCAATAAAGCTGCCATTCAATTTTTGATACTCAGTTCATTCATCAATGTTTGTATATCAGCACTTCATTAGGCTCTTTCACATTAGTTTGATGTCGTGTTACTACTATTGAAGCTGCAATCTATCACACTGTACGATGAAAAATAACAAGTTAACAACCATGCATAAGTAAAAGCTAGTGTATCTGTGTATATACCCTCGATTCTACTAACAAAAACTATAATCCGCAATTTACTCCTTTGTTCTAAAATATGATTTCCTCCATCTTGTTATGTGAAGTAAGAGTTCCTTCTCAACAACTCTTTCCCTTCTTCAGCCCTTCTCCTAGCTTCATCGATTCTCTCAAGATCTCTTTAACATTCGCGTGTAAATGATTTTTGGGATCAGCTTTATTATCTCTTATCTCATAGCTATGACAATGTTACATCATTGTTAGAAAACTTCAAAGATAACTCTCCAACATTAACACAAGCAAATAATTCCGCTCTTTCCAAATTATTTTTGTACTCTTCTATCTCTCGCATGAATAATTTAGGGACTGCGGAAATCACCACCCTATTAATACTTCCATTAGTATAAAAACTGCAGTGCTTATTTTATGTATTCCTTAGGAATATGCCACAAGTACTAAACATAAGCTACGCTGCTACGATATTCAGTCTTTCGAAACAGAGCCTTACGGACTATATTCAGTAGGGCTGAGCAAAAATATTTGAAAATCCAAAAATCCGATCTGTATTTGATCCGATTTCTAGGATATCCGATCCGAAAAAGCGGATATCAAATACCTATTCAAATATCATTTTTGGCCTTTTTGGATATCCGAAATTTTAGATAATGAACCGGATGTCCGAAATTTTTTGATACCGGATATCTAGATATCAACTATTAATCTATTATGTATTCAATTTACCAAAAATATAGGTCATTCCTATAAAGTTCCGACTTTTGAATATACTAAACTAGTAAAATCAAGAATCTTACAGAGTACTTCTACAAAAATTAAGTTATTTTGTGCGATTGTTAATGGACAGGATTTAACATATTCATTTCTTTTATTTGGTGCTTATATTTTCTTGTCGTATTCTTGTGTTGTTAATATCTATGTTTTATTTTGTAAAAGCAAAATTAGAAAATGGATATCCGTGGTATCCGATCCGAAAATTATCGGATATCGGAAAACTTTGAATACGGATACAAATATTGTTTTTTCAAAATTTCGGATCGGATATCCGATCCGTACTCAGGCCTAATATTCAGCTGTAATGCCACTGAGTCATGATACTACGGCTGCTCAGTCTTCGAAACTGAGCCCGTAGGGCTCCAGGGTGGAATAAAAGCCCACTAACCATGACATCCAAAAAGCCCAACACACAAAACCCGAAAAAAAGCCCGCAAAAAAAAAAAAAACTCACTACTTATCATCATAATCCACACACTACCTCGTTCCTCTCTTTCTCTCTCCTCCATTGTCGATAACTTCAACCTCCATTAACAAACCTCTAAACCAAACCATTTAACCATGGCGACAATCACAGCATCATCTCAATCTTTCCTTCTACGAAACCCTAAAACCCCTTTTCTCTCCACTTCTTTAACGCCTCAAAAAACTCTATCTTTCAAAACCCCAAATTTCTCCCCTCTCAAAATTAGGGTTTCTTCTTCTTCTTCAATTTCCCCAATTTCTCCAATTCAAACTAATCCAATCAAAAACCCCACTTCAATTCCACCAAATTCACTGCTTTCAACCTCAACTCGCACAATCACAACCCTAATTGCAACCTCCTACACAATCTCAAAACTCTTATTCACAAAAATCGTTTCAATTCCCCCCAAATTCGCCCCAAATTCACAAACCCTAATTTCTTCCTCTGGTACTTTATTCTTCGCCGCACTAAAAGACCGCCCTACCGGCTACCTGAACACCCCGTTGACGGTGGTTGCTGCCGGAATGTCGAAATGGCTCGACATCTATAGCGGTGTTTTAATGGTTAGGGTTTTGCTTAGTTGGTTCCCTAACATTCCGTGGGACCGACAACCCTTGTCGGCGATAAGGGACTTGTGTGATCCTTACTTGAATTTGTTCCGGAATATAATTCCCCCGGTTTTCAATACGTTGGATGTTAGTCCGTTGCTTGCTTTCGCGGTGTTGGGCACGCTTGGATCGATTTTGAATAATAGTCATGGGATGTATTGATTGGTTGATGGTGATCATGATAATGTTGGTGGAAGTGGCGGGAAATTCGAATGAGTTGGCGAAGCCGAGGCACATTGTTGGGTATTGTACTGTTTTAATATTTTGGTTTTACAATTGGAAGTTTTGATTGTTACACTTGGGATATACTTGGTATATGTTAGTTTTTGTCGAATCGAATTGAATTATGGATTGGAATTGTAGTATATTTTTATGTTATATTAATTATTGTATTTTAGGTGAATGATGGTGATTATTGTTTATGTTTACCTTTTTTGGTTTATTTTCGCTACAAAAGGAAATATTATAGAAGGCTTCCGCTATAGTAATGTATGGTTTGCGAGTAAACACTTGACCATTGCGCTAAAGGCGCTATCATGCTTTTGTTGATAAGTCAATATGTTGGTTTGTTGATGAATTCTATATTGTTAGCTTATTAGGTTAGTTTAGGGAAAGTTTATTAGGTTAGCTATAGTGAAGTTTTGTATTTGTTGTGTGTAGGTTCTACTTATTAGCATATCCATCAATTTACTCAAAAATAATGAGTTTTGATATACTTGGTGCCTAACAATTATACGATTTAAGTGTATTGTTGTACTCGTATGGAGTTCGATATGGTAGTGAGTTTAAAGTTTTTTTCACTTTGAAGTATGTGATTATGTCGTTATGGTAGGATAGTAATGCATCATTGGTCTGCTGTTTGATTGTTATGGTTGAGAAGGTATATTCTTTGGCTATATTTTGGTCTTGGAAAGAAGATTTGGGCAAGAAGAGAATTTTAAGTGTTAAGTAAGTTGACTGGTATTCTTAACTAAAGTTAGAGATTCGGATTTTTTTGGTTGTCTTGTTAGTGTAATCAAGGTATCCTGTGGTGCTTACATTATTTAGTAACTTGTTTGAAGGAGCGTAAAGGGAAGGGAAAGTGGAGATTATGTGGTTGCTGTTTAAAACTGTCCCTTGGTGCAGTTTTTTAGGACAATCTCGCAACTTATATGAAGGATTATGGAAATTTGGAGTACGATCACACCCATATCCAGAGCTGTAGAAACTCTGTGCTTAGGGTAATTGTCTAGGACTGTTAACTAGAACCCTGACTAAACGT
This sequence comes from Suaeda aralocaspica, assembly GCA_016808085.1. Taxonomy (NCBI): domain Eukaryota; kingdom Viridiplantae; phylum Streptophyta; class Magnoliopsida; order Caryophyllales; family Amaranthaceae; genus Suaeda; species Suaeda aralocaspica. The sequence continues at coordinate 1,002,650 of PYUH01000395.1, read as the reverse complement.
TTGCCATTTTCTTTCCAGTAGGTTCGTTGCGACAGTAGGCTCATTGCTTAGGTTCAACTGGAAGCTCTGTTTTCCTGTGTAAAACTCACTAATTCACTATGTCTTTTTGAATGAATTTGTGGAATGAAAATACAAGTAGGAGTGAAGTAGAATAATGAACTTCAGTAGAGTTTGAGGCCTAACAATATCCCCATTTGTTTCATTGAAGTACCAAACTGGCCACTCTGTAAACACTAAACACGGTTAGAGGCTCGAGAATCACACCTGATTAGTCAAACTGAAGGCGACAATGGTTGTGTCATGGACTTGTGTATTAAGTAGCAGCCAACTGAGATAATCTTGCTTGCTCTTTCCATTGGAGTGTTACTGTAGAACAGGAGTATCTTGATCAAAACATAATTTAAACTTATTGGTTATAAGTTTTGTATTTGTTGTGTGGAGGTTCTATTTATTAGCATATCCATCAATTTACTCAAAAATAATGAGTTTTGATATACTTGGTGACTAACAATTATGCGACTAAAAGTGTGTTGTTGTACTCGTATGGAGTTCGATATGGTAGTGATTATGAAGTTTTTTTCACTTTGAAGTATGTGATTATGCCATTATGGTAGGATAGTAATGCATCATTGATCTGCTGTTTGATTGTTATGGTTGAGAAGGTATATTCTTTGGCTATATTTTGGTCTTGGAAAGAAGATTTGGGCAAAAAGAGAATTGTAAGTGTTAAGTAAGTTGACTGGTATTCTTAACTAAAGTCAGAGATTTGGAATTTTTTTGTTGTCTTGTTAGTGTAATCAAGGTATCCTGTGGTGCTTACGTTATTTAGTAACTTGTTTGAAGGAGCTTAAAAAAAAAGGGAAAGTGGAGATTATGGTTGCTGTTTAAATTTTAGCTTGGTGCGATGTTTCGGGACAATCTTGCTACTAATATGAAGGATTATGGAAATGTGGAGTGCTATCACACCCATATTCAGAGCTGTAGAAACTCTTTGCTTAGGGTAATTGTTTAGGACTATTAATGAGAACCCTGACTAAACTTTGCCATTTTCTTTTTTCCAGTAGGTTCGTTGCGAGTTGCGACAGTAGGCTCATTGCTTAACTGGAAGCTCTGTTTTCCTGTCTGTATGATACTCACTAATTCACTATGTCTTGTTGAATGAATTTGTGGAATGAAAATACAAGTAGGAGTAAAGTGGAATAATGAACTTCAGTAGAGTTTGAGGCATAACAGTATCCTCATTTGTCTCATTGAAGTACCGAACTGGCCACTCTGTAAACACTAAACACGGTTAGAGGCTCCAGAATCACACCTGATTAGTCAACCTGAAGGCGACAATGGTTGTGCCAGACTTGTGTATCAAGTAGCAGCCAACTAAGATAATCTTGCTTTCTCTTTCCATTGGAGTTTTCCTGTAGAACAGGAGTATCTCGATCAAAACATACTTTAAACTTTTACAGTGAGAGGTAGCTTGCTTGGTAATTGAAATATCAGAGGGCGGCTTCACTTGAGCTCCTGCTGGATGACTTAGTTGATACAGGAAAACTTATTCAACAGCTATTCTGTTTTCGATTTGGTAACTAACCTGAGATAGCCAGTGAATTTTAGACAGAAGAGTGGACGAAATGCAAGCTGTTGGCAGATGAAAAGAGCCCGGCACACCAGCCACAAAGCAGTGCCCAAAGTCGTGGCTGTGGTCTTTTTTCAATAATTGCTGCTTAAGCTTATCCTCGTACTTTGTGATTGACCTAAACACAGTATTGAAATCATTCTTGGGAAGATTATTCAAGTAAACTTGATACTCTTGGGGGCCATGCCCTAGTCTAGTTCTCAATGAGCCTCATCGACGACTTGTATGAGCTCCAGTATCACGCTCAAACTGTTTTCGTCGCCAGAAGAACAACCCAAGTCCACTATGCTTAAGGTTGTTGATAACTGTTTCATACAATATGCCTCTTTTATGGCCTTTTTTCTTTTGAGCTTTGGCAATAAGAGTATCTGCTTCTGTTTCATCCATAATTACATACACATAAGTCAACAAAACAAAGTATTTCATAAACAGTACTTATTGGTTGACAAAATTTTCATCTTTAAGTGGTTAATTAAATAATTGTTACCAAAAAATTAAGCCAATGATCAATAACGTACGTCCTCTAACATCTACTTGAAATATGAATGCAACAAGAGGTTCATGAATTTCTCAGCCTCATACCCAACACTAGGTATTCCACTTCGGAAAACGAAGGGTGTTAGAGATTTGAATGAGCCAATTGAACATATTAAGCAGTTTGAGCCCCTTGATTCGGAGATTCTATTATGTATGTGCTAGATTGAGCTGAGTTTAAGACATCAACATTGTGCAAAGAAAGTAAAGTTACCTGGATGTAAGAGGCTTTAGTGTAACTACCTTCATTAGCTCCCTCCTTCGTGTGGAAAACTTGTTTCAACTCATCAATTGTCATGACTTTAATTTCAAATGCAATGATGGTTATAATTGGATTGAACACTCCTCATAGAACTTTATGTAGTGAAGCTTAGTTAATATTTCCAATTTTATCTCTATCATCAATAGTGAGAATTTTCAGAGGATATATATTATTTTGTTTAGTTTGTTTAGGGTGGGCTTTATACCATGTTAGTCGTTATCAAACTCTCTAAATTGGAGTGTAGTTCATTGATCATATATGTAGGTAATATAGGCCGAGTTACAATTATCATGATTAATACTTTTTGGAAATGGATGTGTGGCTCTTGCCTTTCCTTAAGGTCATTCCACAACATCTGTACGTACCTCTTATGTGAGCATATTACCTAACAAAACAACCACCCTTGTATGGTGAAGATCTTCCCATAAATAGCAAAACAATCACAGTCTATGGTGAAAATCTTCTCATATATAACAAAACATCCACAATCGTATGGTGAAAATAACAAAACAGTCACGGTCCTATGTTGAAAATCTTTCCATTTTAACAAAACAACCATGGTCGTATGGTGAAGATCTTACGATAAATAACAAAACGACCACAGTTGTATGGTGTACGATGTCTTCTAACCAAGAGATTACATTGAGGTTCTCATTCTAGTCATGTATGTGGTTCAAATTGACCACAAAATTTCATCTTGTTATCCAAAAGTTGATGAATACAGTGCAACATTGATCTGCATTTTTGCTTGTTACCGTGGTCCAAGACTCCAAGTTCATAAATTTAGGTCATTTGTATTACTCATAGTCTTCATATGGTGTGGCTCAATTACTATTGGTTCTTCCTCAGTCTGTGTTTGTTTGTTTCATTGTTTGAGTAGGGAGAAATTAAAGCAAGTAGCTAGTTGTATGTGTTCTTTTGTTTCCTTTGTGTGTTGTCCTATATAGTAGCATATTTTTGGGCTTTGATTCCCACCTAGAAATTATAATCATTGTGCATATATATAATACACCTTCTGGTTTTTGTCACTTACTATATATTGACTTCTACCACTATTCATGTGAATATTTTGACTTTCTTTAGTTATATATATATATATGTATAATAAAATATAGTCACATGAGATCTTGTTTGATTCATCACAATGTGTGCTATCTAACTACATAAACTTTTGTAAATTTTACAAGCGTGTGGCTCGACATATAAACGTGTTAAATTATGTCTCGGAAGATGTAAAAAAGCAAATGTAGCAAATAAAAAAAATAGCGGGAGTATTTATGTACCAAGTAAAGATTTCCGTCATGAAATCTGTCTAATAGAGCCGCACATGAGTAATATAACGCATAGTAGGTTACAAGGTACAACTAATTGTTTACCAAAAATGTTCTAAAATTGACAGCAAAATAAGCTAAGGTCAACTTGACAATGAACAAAATCCTGAAGTAGAAGAAAACTTCAAAGAAAATTGACAAAATTGCTCAAAAATAAGATAAAGATGAACTAATAGTTGGTGCTTTGTGCTGAAGATATCATTCAATTTTTCTTGTTAAGGATATTGTAACCATGATGAACTCATTCTTTTGTTTAGCCATTGAAACATAAACAACTTCTCGATATCTTCGAAATACCTCTTCCATGACTGCTTCTCCAAAATGAGAAATGAGCAATGGTTCAGCTACGGCTCTGATGCATTTCGCTAAGTCGTAGGAATCAAAAGCTTTAGTACTCATGGCTTGGTTGCCATCATCGTTGATGTCCCAACTTACTCCAAACACTTGAACATGAGTAATAGAAAATGATCCTTCCTTCTCCACCAAATACCTAAGCTCCTCAAGTGATGGTTGATACATTGGCACATTGAATGTGTTTAGTCTCTCTTCATTGATGTAACCCTACACAAAATGTGGACTAAATATATGATATTTAATAGAGTATATAAACTATTCAACCATTAGCTTAAGCTTCTGGTTGAAAAATGGTTGAGTTGTCACTTTAATATGGTATCAGCGTCAACGTGACACAAAGGTCACAGATTTGAATCTCATCCACCCCTCATTTTGGAGTGGAATTATTAAGCACAGGGTATGAGGGGCCCATGCTGCATCCACACTTCAAGCCCAAAGGGCTTTCGTGTGAAGGGGCGTCATAGAGTATATAAACTATTCCTGGGCATCAACCATCCGATTAAGCTTTTAGCTGAGATGGTCCTCTAATAATATACTCTCTCTACTTTTATTTAATTGTTATATATGTTTTTTCATATCTCTAGGGACACAGTTTAAACTGTCTATTTCTCGAGCTACAAGCTTGTATTTACAAAAAATTATATGGTTAGATAGTAGAAATAACGAATCAAATAAGATCTCATATAATTATATTTTTATTTTATCGTACATATATAAAGTTAAAGAGAGTCAAAGTACACATCTAAATAGTGATCAAAGTCAATATTTAGTGACTAAATAGAAGCAGCGAGAGTATAAAAGTTTATTTCTAACAATTTTTTCAATATGATATTAAAAATGACGAAGGGTTAGATTTGTATTGTTTACCTCAGAAACCATATTATTCATGACTGTAGCAAAAAGGTCCCATATACAAGCAGATTCTTCGTTATTACAATAAGGGTGGTCATTCTTTTGCCTTGTCAAACATGTTAGCACCATCTTCTCATTTGGTACCACTTCTTTTGAACGACAACATAAAAATGCCAAAAAGTCATTTTGAAATTGTTCACAGTATGCTTTTAGGACACTAGTAGGGCTTGTTTTTGATACATAAATGTGTCTGTTGTTGTCCTCTAATCCTTTTGGTACCTAAAATAAAATAAAATAAAAGTGTGTCTGTTTTATCTTAATAAAATTTAAATAAAAGAAAATGAAAATTACATGTCATGGCATGAACTTTGATTATTAAATCATTTAGAAAAATCGATATCAATGTGGTGCATTTTTTTTTAATTAGTACTACACCAATATTAATTACATGTTACATTTGTAATATACTTGCCAAGTAATATATAATTCTAGTTGATTTGATTCTACAACATAGTTTAATTTGTGACGATTTTGCAGATAAAATACAATTTAACACGCTTTTATTATATGGATTGTTATAAACTAGGGTTTTAGTAGAGAGTGTTTGTGGGGAGGAGAATTGATTTGTTTTCTTATTCAGTACCAAATATATATACAAGCTTAAACTAGGGTTTCCTGTAGAATAAACCCTAGTATCCAGAACATTCTAGATCATACCTAAGGGGTATAATGGACATCCATAAAATAATAATATTTTATAACACTCCCCCTTGGATGTCCATTATAAAGCAAATATACATCATTTTATAATGCGCATGTGCAATGCTGCCTCATTAAAAACCTTAACAGGAAAACCCAGTGGGAAAAACCATAGCTAAGGGAAAAAGAGTACAGCGCGCATTGACTCCCCCTCATGATATCATCCGTTGAGATCCTTGAGATGACGCAACCCGATTTGATGAACTAATTTCTTGAATGTAGCAGTAGGAAGCGCCTTGGTAAATAGATCTGCTAAATTTTCACTTGAACGAATCTGTTGGACACTAATCTCACCATTCTTCTGAAGGTCATGGGTGAAGAAAAACTTTGGCGAAATATGCTTCGTCCTGTCACCTTTAATGTACCCTTCCTTGAGTTGTGCAATACAGGCTGCATTGTCTTCATATAATGTAGTCGGAGCTTGTTTTCCACATAAACGACCACAATCTTCTTGTATGTGCTGAATTAGAGACCTTAGCCATACACATTCTCGACTAGCCTCATGAATTGCTAAAATTTCTGCATGATTAGAAGAAGTAGCAGCAATGGTTTGTTTCATGGAACGCCAAGAGATTGCGGTACCACCATATGTAAATACATATCCAGTTTGTGATCGAGCAACATGAGGATCTGATAAATACCCTGCATCTGCAAAACCAACTAATTCTTCTTTGGAGGTGTTAGAAAAGAACAAACCTTTATCTTTCGTACCTTGTAGATAGCGAAATATATGCTTAACCCCATTCCAATGCCTTCGGGTAGGACATGAGCTAAACCTTGCTAATAGATTGATAGAGAATGATATGTCGGGTCTTGTGTGACTAGCAAGGTACATCAATGCTCCTATTGCACTTAGATATGGTACTTCAGGACCAAGAATCTCTTCATCATTTTCCCGAGGGCGAAAAGGATCTTTATCAACATCTAGTGATCTTACAACCATTGGGCTAGTTAACGGATGTGCTTTATCCATATAAAATCTTCTGAGCACCTTCTCTGTGTATGTAGTTTGATGCACAAGGATTCCTTCTTTTAGGTGCTCAATTTGTAGCCCTAAACAAAATTTTGTCTTACCAAGATCTTTCATTTCAAACTCTTTTTTCAAGTATTCCACTGTTATTGGAATCTCTTCTGGAGTTCCAATGATATTCAAATCATCAACATAGACAGCAATAATCACAAAACCTGACCCGAATTTCTTTATGAAAATACAAGGGCTAATAGGGTCATTTCTATAATCTTCTTTCAACAAATATTCACTAAGGCGATTGTACCACATACGCCCTGATTGTTTCAATCCATAAAGGGATCTATTTAACTTAATACAATGTTGTTCTCGAGAACGCGAACCAGTTGCTTCAGGCAACTTGAAACCTTCCGGGAGTTTCATGTATATATCACTATCAAGTGGGCCGTATAAGTAAGCTGTTACAACATCCATTAGTCGTAAATCAAGTCCATGTCTTACTGCCAGACTAATTAAGAATCTGAAAGTAGTTGCATCCACCACAGGAGAATATGTCTCCTCAAAATCAATACCAGGTCTTTGTGAGAATCCTTGTGCAACTAAACGTGCTTTGTGTCTCACAATTTCACCCTTTTCATTTCTTTTCCGCACAAAGACCCATTTATATCCCACTGGTTTTACACCTTCGGGTATACGAACTACTGGCCCAAATACTTCTCTCTTTGCAAGTGATTTCAATTCTGCATCAATTGCTTCTTTCCATTTTGGCCAATCATCTCTTTTCCTACATTCTTCAATGGACTTAGGCTCATGATCCTCTTTTTCATTCATAACATCAAGTGCTACATTATATGCAAAAACATCATCGACGTCGATTTCATTTCGGTTCCAAGTTATTCTAGACATGACATAATCTGTTGAGATCTCTTCATTTTCAGGTACCTGAGGTTCTTCTAGAACACTATCATTTGTCATGTCTATGGTCTCTTCTGGAGATCCTTCATTTATTGCTTCCTCAATCTGGCCATTACTTATCATTGCTCCTTTTCTTTTCCGAGGATTCTTATCTTTGGAACCTACTGGTCTACCACGCTTCAGGCGTGCCTTAGACTCATGAGATTGTCCTTCAGGGACATCAATCTTGATAGGAGCATTTACAGCTGGTATATGTGACTTAGTTACTCTATTTAGGTCAGTAAATGCGTCTGGCAATTGATTTGCTAAGCTTTGTAAATTAATTATCTTTTGGACTTCCAATTCACATTGTTTAGTGCGAGGATCAAGGTGGTTTAATGATGATTCATTCCAACTAATTTCACTTTCCAGCTGCTTGTTCTCTCCCCCTAATGCTGGGAAAACCAACTCGTTAAAGTGACAATCTGCAAAACGAGCAGTAAATAGATCACCTGTTAATGGCTCTAGGTATCTAATTATTGATGGGGATTCAAACCCGACATATATGCCCAGCCTCCTTTGAGGACCCATCTTAGAGCGTTGTGGTGGAGCAATTGGAACATACACAGCACATCCGAAAATTCTTAGATGGGAAATATCTGGTTCCTGACCACAAACCAATTGTGATGGGGAGAATTTATGTTTACTGGTTGGCCTGATGCGAATTAGTGCTGCAGCATGTAAAATAGCATGTCCCCAAGTAGAAATCGGTAGATCCGACTTCATAAGTAATGGTCTAGCAATCAACTGAAGACGTTTAATTAGTGATTCTGCAAGACCATTTTGTGTATGAACATGTGCTACAGGATGTTCAACATTTATTCCAATAGCCATACAATAATCATTAAAAGCCTTTGAAGTAAATTCACCAGCATTATCCAGACGTATATTCTTAATAGGAAAATCTGGAAATTGTGCTCGTAATCTTATCAATTGAGCAAGTAACCTCGCAAACGCCAGGTTGCGGGTTGATAGTAAGGACACATGTGACCATCTAGTCGATGCATCGATTAAAACCATAAAATATCTAAATGGTCCACATGGTGGATGTATTGGTCCACATATGTCTCCTTGTATACGTTCAAGGAAAGAAATAGATTCATAATTTATTTTCGCTGGTGATGGCCGAATGATCAACTTACCTTGGGAGCAAGCAGCACAAGAATAATCATTTTGAAGAATCTGCTGGCTCTTCAAAGAATGTCCATGTGAATTTTCAATTATTTTTCGCATCATTGATGAACCGGGATGGCCTAACCGGTCATGCCAAACTATAAAGCTATCTGTAAACTTCTGGTTTACAATAGCATATGTCTCAATAACATTAATCTTTGTGTAGTACAAGCCAGTGGAGAGTGCAGATAATCTCTCCAAAACCTGCTTAGTGCCTTGGGTTATACTCGTAATTTGAAGGAATTCATTATTTCCTTCACTTATTGTCTCAATATGGTATCCGTTTTGACGGATATCTTTAAAACTCAATAAATTTCTTTGAGACTTAGGGGAGTACAAAGCATCAACAATTTCGAATTTTGTTCCCATAGGCATCAATATAGTTGCTCTTCCGGAGCCTTCAATAATGTTTGCACTACCGGATATAGTATTCACACTTATATTATTCATCATCAATTGAGAAAAATATCTCTTATTTTTAAGTATTGTATGAGTAGTTGCACTATCAGCTAGACATATTTCTTCACCATTTATTGTTAATTGAGCTTGGAGAGCATTCATGTTCTTCAAATAAAATAATAGAAAGTAAATAACATATCCTAAAATATCCAAATATTCAAAGTAACTAAAATAAGATTAAAGTAACAAAGTCTTAAAGCACAAAACAAACTATTAAACTATCAAGTTCATGCATAAAATAACAAAGCCAAAGTAAATAACATAAATTATTCTACCTAAATTATGAATGTAAACTACTAAATCTTTATTTGTTAATAGACATAATTATTATTGACTTAATTATTCCCTTCAGGGGTGGTGAAGAAATCTGCAACCTCCAGGTGTGTTGTATCACCATTATCAAAATCACCTTCGCCATCTTCGTATACCAAGTTAGTCTCCACTTTCTTTCCTTTCTTTTTCAGAGACTGCTGATAAAGGTCAACAAGATGCTTTGGTGTACGACATATACGAGACCAGTGGCCCTTTCCTCCACAACGGTAGCACATAGTCTCACTTTTAGCCTTCTCATGCTTTTTACTACCATCCTCATTATCCCACTTCCGGTGAGAATATGAGTTTTTGAAATGACCACCTCTACCTCTATAATATCCACGACCTCTTCTGCGGCCATGACTTCCACCACGACCTCGACCACTGCTGCTGGCAGGGCCTCTATTGTTAATTCGTATCCCATTGTGGGATGCAGCATTCACTTCAGGGAATGCAGTAGAGCCAGTTGGCCGTGATTCATGAATTTTCAATAAAAGCTCATCATTTTGTTCAGCCACTAGAAGACAAGATATCAATTCGGAATATTTTTTAAAGCCCTTTTCACGATATTGTTTACTCAATAAGAGATTATCCTTGTGAAAAGTGGTATATGTCTTTTCCAACAATACTGACATCAACAGCAGGAAAGCAGGTCTGAAAAAAAACTCAACAAATCCTTTATCCAGATCAGCCAACAAACATAGCACAGAAAGACATTAGCTTCTCTTTGACTTTAGCCGCTCTTAGCAACATCCTTACCCTCGGTAGAAGTTGTTGATTTAATTGATTTAGTATAACAATCGTGCTGATAACGTGTTATAAACTAGGGTTTTAGTAGAGAGTGTTTGTGGGGAGGAGAATTGATTTGTTTTCTTATTCAGTACCAAATATATATACAAGCTTAAACTAGGGTTTCCTGTAGAATAAACCCTAGTATCCAGAACATTCTAGATCATACCTAAGGGGTATAATGGACATCCATAAAATAATAATATTTTATAACATGGATATATAATTTGATTCTAATAATAAAAAATTATGGATTAGGATAAGGATATATTCCAATAAAGATATGGACTAGGGGACCAGGGGACATGATATTTCAAGCACTACATTGTTGTTTAGCCATGATTTAAGTTTTATATATCAGATATACAGTTTTTACTGTACAACGGGTTTAAAGTTACGTTTTTATATGCTCTAGTTACTATAACATCAATCCAACTTATACTTTATTGAGTTGGAGCTATACTTTTTTCAATTTCAGTTACCATAAAATCAGCTCAAGTTACCATGCCCGCATCTACTTACTTTCTAATGCTAAAAAAACTCAATTTTAATGAATAAATATATTCCGTACCTTAAAATCTCATATATTTAAGTTATTTGTTCAAAATATTCAATAAAATTTCAATGATTTTAAAGTTACCAAAAATTTGATTACCAAAAAAATTGGTTCAAGTTGGTCGTTGTACAATAATTTTACTGTACAAGTAGCGTATGTAATATTCTTTTTTTTTTTTTTTGTAAACTTTCAATTCTTGCGTTTGTTAAATTACTAATACTACCTCCGTAATCGATTACTTGCAATAAATGAACTTTTAATGTCTCACAAATAATACTCATTTGTTGCAAGTAATCAATTACGGAGGTAGTAGAATGGTTAAATGTTTATAATAATGCTATATACTCGTACTATATACGTAGTAACTAACCTGAGATAGCCAGTGAATACTAGACGAGGAGTGGACGAAATGCAAGCTGTTGGCAGGAAAAAGCCTCCCATGGAAAGAGCCCGGTACACCGGCCACAAAGCAGTGTCCAAAGTCGTGGCTGCGTTCGCCTCCCAATAATTGATGCTTAAGCTTATCCTCATACTAATTGAAATCATTCTTGGGAAGACATTCAAGTAAACTTGATACTCTTGAGGGCCATGCCCTAGTTCTCGACGAGCCTCGTCGACGACTTGTATGAGCTCAAGTATCACGCTCAAACTGTTTTCCTCGCTAGAAGAACAACCCATGTCTACTGTGCTTAAGGCTGTTGATTGTTGTTTAGCACAATATGCTTCTTTTATGGCCTTTTCTCTTATAAGTTTCGGCAATAAGAGTATTTGCTTCTGTTTCATCCATAATTACATACATGCATATCAATAAAATTGAGTGAGTGTTATATATGTTTCATCAACAATCCAGAACTATTATTGCACTTCGGAAAAGAAGGGGTGGATGAGATTTGAATGAGTCAGTTTAACGTATTATGTTACTTGATATGAAGGGTCTATTATGAATGTGCTAGAGTTTTAGACATCATGATTATTGTGCGAAGAAAATAAAGTTAATTACCTGGATGTAGGAGGATTTTGCATAACTACCTTCATCATTTCCCTCCTTCATGTGGAATATTTGTTTTAATTCAGTTGCCATAATGACTATCAAGTGCAAGGATGACTAAAATTAAATTGAACACCTCTTAGAAAACTTCATTTAATTAGTGAAGTTAAGCTTATATAAGAATTGAAGGTTTTTGTTTAATACTCCTTCATTAATATTATTCATAAAATATTCTCTAGGATATTATTTTACTATCGAACTCTATGAAGTATAGTGTATATTGCATTGATTATTATTTGATCATATATATAAGGTTACAGGTGTTATGGTTAATATTTTTTCCAAAATGGGTGTTTGGCTCTTGCTTTCCGTTGATGACGCCATGACGAGGTCATCGCACTACATGTATACCTCATATTTATAGTATTATTACGTAACACTTTCGTTGCACGATAATGTATGTGAATGTACGTGTATGGTGTACTACATTTGAGTGATCACATTTTCATTGAGGTTCTCGTGCAGTCGTGCTGTTCATGTATGTGGTTCAAATTGACCACAAAATTTCATCTTGCTATCCAAAAGTTGATGAATACAGTGCAACGTATATTTGCAATTTCACCAATCCGTACGTATAGTCATCATACATTGTAGGGTGGCTCAATCACGCTGAATTGATTCCTTAAGTCTGTATGTGCTTGATTAGGGAGAAAGTACTTAGTTTTGTACTTGCATGTGTTTGAGGGTGAGACGTGGCATGGCGTATTTCTATATTTACTAAAAACAACTAAACAGAACAAAATCGAATTGATTGGAATTGGACTGAACTGAATTGATTGGAGCGCGTCGAGTTGAACTGAACTTAACTACAAATAGCTGAAAGGAATTTTATATGAGAGAAGGAAATAGGAACTGAACTGAACATATTGGATCTGAACTGAACTGAAGTGGAATTAAGCTGAAATAAACAGAACTTTAGTCACCTACAACATATGGGAGGAATATATATAGGGTGAAAGCAAGATGGAGCCCAGGTCTACGGATGGGTGAAAAAACGAAGGCATTAGTATATTTGGTGTATTTTACATACATTAATGTACCCTTAATTAAGGTTTCAAAAGTTATACTAGCTAGACCATCAAGGTATATAATTGCTACATTAGCTCAAATTATGAAATAGAGATGTTAGTAGGGGAAAACAATTTGATTTGCATCATGAAATTAAAGTGAGAAGGGAAAAGCAAAAGAAGAAAAAGTTACTTCAAAATAAACTTCATTTAATCCACATTGCAAAGGAATATATACACAAACACCATCTAAAAGCCACTAATTAACTACTTAAGACTCGATCATAACTTAATTTAAAATATATACATTAACAAAGGGTATCCATATTATATATCGTTCCATGAACTTATGTCTTTGGCAGTAAGTTGAGCTTTTCTTGTTAGCAATGATGTAGAAAGAGTTCCTGGTAGGGTCTCTTCGACTTAATACGTGGAGAGGGAATTAGAGGGCTACACTTCGGAAGGACAGGTGTTGGCTTGTTCACTTCCTGATGGCTCGGACCTCGATTCCTGCAAAACAAGGGAATAAAATCCTTGTAGGATTTTTTCCCCCTCCGATGCTTAAGTAAGTATTTGTATGAGGATTAAGGCAAATTAACAATAATTAACAATTTAGTAATCTAGAGAGGGAAACTAGTGAGAGAAATTCTCTTAGCATGATGTAAGAATGAGTGAAAATTGAATATTGAATGCCACCAAAATGATGATTTTTGAGGGGTATTTATAGCCTTTAGGTTTGGAGGCTAACAAATAGGACAATTGGTTGATAATTGATCAAGCCTCATGGGCTTTCATATTTAAGTCTCAAGGCCCAAATTCCTCCTTTTATCCTACCTTGTAGCTAGCCTCAAATAGGATTGCGACATGTGGCAGAGGTTGCTCTTCTTTTAAGTATTTGTTGTGGACACGTGGCCCAATCTTACAACGACATGTGGCAGTGTAGAGCCCACCTTGGTGGTCTAGTCATTGCCAGGTGGCAGTGCCACTTGGTCTTTTAGTGGACACGTGGCCCAGTATTATGCTGACACGTGGCATGATTAGGTGTGCCACATCAAGCAAGATTATAGTGTTGACGAACACATTCTTCTTCTCTCTGGCCATAGAAGCTTTCGAGGTTTCCTCAGCTCGTATCTCTTAAACAACTCTTCAACAATGGCTTGTCCAAAATGGCTCAACCACAGCTCTCATATATACATGTAGCAAAATCATAATGATCAAATCTTGTATAGTTGTTTTCCAATTGACTTCGGAAAGTTGGATTTCACTGAGGTTAAATGATCCTTCTTTCTCTATCCAGAACCTTAATTTTGCTTGTGGAGGACTATACATAGGGATGTTGAAAGTGTTTAGCTTCTCTTCGTCTATGAAACCCTGTAGTCAAATTTTTATAAGAATTTTTTCAATCGATTACCATAATGTAATACAAGTAAGAATTTAGAAAATTACGTAGTCCTTCTAAATAGCGGTGTACCTGATTTATCCTCCGCTCTATATAATAATAGACAAATAGATTGAAGGAAGTCAAAATTATAAGTCCAATGAACCTGCTTGAAAAGGATTAATGTATATATCGATCTCACTTGCTTACTCTGTCAAAGTTTTGGGTGGGGAACTTAAAACTTGAAAATTGAATCTTATCCACATCATTGCTCTTGAGGTTCCATGTACATATAATGACTTAGTACCATAAATAATATATTTCATGAATTTGATTTTATTAAATATATAATAATCTTTAATATAATTAAAAATGGCTCATTTAATTTGTAGATCGTATTTTGAGTATTTAAGCATATTGTGTTAATTTTGTCGTTTGAGTATGACATGCGTTATGAATGTATGATGTATTAATCGATCTCAATACCTATGATACATTTTTTTTGAGAGAAAATGCCTATGATAAATTGATAATTTTTTATTGATTGACTGATTGTAAGGTTTATTCGTAATTTCACATGATTTATCTAATATGAATCATATAATAATTATAATGATAGTTTTAATAATAGTAGTAGTACGTAGTAATGTAGTAGTAGAAAAAAAAATGGTTACACCGTATATTAATCGTGACATGCATGCATGCAATGGGTTATCTGCTATATTGTCATACCTCGGACCTCGCGAACCATATCAGTGAGAGCAATCAATGTATAAATTAAATTATAATCCCTTCGTTTTACTTTGTTTATTAGGTTTTTCATTAAGGATATTTCCCTTTTTTTTTTTTTTTACGTTTGGAATCTTTCCATATATAATAAGTATCCTTATTTCACTATGACCGGCTAAATTAATTAGATAAAAAGTTGCATTGAACTATTATGAACATTAATTAAGACATTGAAATAAATAATCTTTAATTTTCAATTGGTAACACTAGACATTAACATTTAGGGGTTGATAAAAGCACTCCTCATAGACCCTGTGGACACTCCGAATTGCGAAGAATACAGAGAAAACCATGTCATGAAATGCAATATTTGAATATTGGATTACCTTGTACTTATAACGCCGGCCTCAAAGAGTGCCTTTACCAACTTCCTAAATAAGCATCGTTACATTTACCTATTAGGTAGATAACTCGCTAACAATACACGAACATCCATAATTAGTGGAATCTGTTTCAGCATTAATACTAATATTTTAATTGTAAAATCTATCCAAAGTTTTTTCCATACTGAAGTTACTACTCATTATACCTTTGTTACCTTTAAAAAACGACACAATATTTTAAACTAAATCAACCAATAAAGTTAACCGATGAAGGGAGTGCACCAGATTACTAGTTTTGGATTCTTTAATTTCCAACGATAGAAAATATTTCGAGCTGCAAACGAAATATGTGAAGTTGGTTGAATGGCTTAATCGATAATTAAGAGGGAAAGACAACCCATGAAATTGTTGTCGAGTAACAAATGGAGGATATAATACATGCTCATTAAATATGTGAAAACAACGTGTTTTCAACGATGGAATTATATGCTAATTTGAATAGACAAGACTACTAGTCACAATTCAAGACAACTACCTAGTCACTTGCGCATGATATGTCAAACTAACCACCCATCTTGATTTTTGATAGAGTATAGCTTGGAATCGAACAAGGTTGCCCCGCGTGTGGCCACTGGTAATTTGTGGATGAAATTAAAGACAAGGCGAAATTAAAGACAAGTGTTTTAAAATAGTTCTTTTAAATTTTAAAATAAAAGATATAATTCACACATTTTAAGAGTTTCAAAACTCAAGAATACCTCAATTTTACTGTTAATATTGAACGAATAGATTGTCCAACAAACATTAACATATGTAACTGCAAATTTTTTTCACAAGGTAATAATAAGCGGCCATACTTGGACCATTTATATATTAATAGGTATTGCACATATAATTGCATAATTGCATGGAGTGTTACAACAATTATAATGCATGCATACATTTGCATATAATATTTATGACTGAACTTTGAAATAAATCATGACATATTAACATTGATAATTCATATATATATGATTCTTCTCATGGATGATAAATTTGAGGCAAATTGTTATTAAATTTTCGATCTGCATGACATTAGGTTGGAACTTTTCTTGTTAACCAAATTGTAACATTGATGAACACATTCTTCTTTTCTTTGGCCATTGCAACCTTTGAAATTTTTATGTACCTATGAATCAACTCTTCGATGATGGCATATCCGAAATGATTTGCGAGTAATGGCTCCGCCACAGCTATCATACACTTAACGAAATCAACGTGATTGAAAGACTTGCATAAATTTTCATCTTGTATAGTTGTTTCACAGTTTACTTCAGATATATGAACTTCGTTGAGTGTAAATGATCCTTCCTTCTCCATCAAAAGTCCTAAATCTTCCGCCGATGGAGGGTACATTGGAACATTGAAAGTATTTAACTTCTCTTCCTCTACGAGACCCTGAAATGAAATTTATGCAAAAACTTATATAAGAGAGTCTTATTTGATAATACCACTAGCTAGTTAATTAGATCAAACAAAAAATATATATTAGTTTAATTAATTAATAAACAAAATAATTATACAAAATGTACAAACAATGGACTCACCGCAAGACGAGCTTAATATATACTTGTTATGCAATTTAGTTTGATTGTTTAAGTGTCATATATATGGTTTGTTATATATGTCATCATGCTATCAAAACTTCTTTCAAATAGTCCAATAACAATTTTAGAAATATATTTATTGTGGTTAACATGGGATAGATTACTATATATAGCATATATATATACAGGTATACCTCATTAACCATATCGTTGAGAGCTGTAGCTAGAAAATCAAACATGAAGCTTGATTCCTTGCTATAGGGTTCCTTGCTTTTCCTCCCCAACACTGTTAGGACCATAACTCCTCCTGGTACTACTTCTTCGGATCGACGCCTTAAAAACGTCGTGAAATCCTTTTCAAATTGGTCATAATATGCCTTAAGGACATTAGGGGGGCTTGTTCTTCCTATGTAAACATTTCTCTTGTTGTCTTCGATTCCTTTGGGTATCTGCATGAGATCCATCATTATCGAACAATAAATTCACTATACTAGCTATTTGAGTAAAAGACTCTGAAACATGTATGTGTAAACTATTTTGACCGTGAAAATCAGTAAAATTCTTGTCTGTATAAAGAGTTACACGTCGTTTTTCATGGATAACATTTTCATAAATTAAATATGTCATTAATTATTGATTAAACAATAAACGTGCATTACCTGGGATAGCCAATGCAAAGCGTATGAAGAATGAACAAAATGCAAATGATTAGATGGGAAAAGCCTGCCATAAAAGGATCCAGGAGCACCATTTACAAAACAATATCCAAAATTATCTCCCATTTTTTGCTTAAGCATATTATCAAAGTCTCCCAATGACCTAAATATTGCGTTGAAATCATTCCTTGGAAGATCATTCAAGTACACTTGATACTCTTGGCGGGGGCCATTCATTCCGAGCTCTCGACGAGCCTTTTCAATGGTGTCGATGAACTCGGACGTCAAATTCAAGGTGTTTTGCTCGGCAGATGAACAACCCAAGTCTGCTATGCACATGGTTGTTGGTTGTTCCTTGTAGTAAAACTCTCTTATGGCTTTTTCTTTGATGGGTTTGGTCAATGACAACACTTGCTTCTGTGACATGAATTTATCAATGATTTATGTTTAGTAATTAATGGTGATCATATAAAATGCTTGTGACAATTAAGAGAAAACAAGTTACAAAAATAGTCCAACAAAAAAAAAAAAAAAAAAAAAAAAAAAAAAAAAAAAAACTCTTAGATTTAGAAGTGACCTACTACATACATATTAAAATTTAACAAAAATGGCATACTAGTTCAAAGTGACATTTTAATTTTATTTCAAAGTGTATCCACTTTATCCATCAATGACATATTTAATATATGAAAATGTTTCAACTATATGAAAATATTAAATCCATGAAAAATATGAATATAGCATATTAGTTCAAATATGTCATAAATTTAACATGTCTCAAAGTGTATCCAACATTTTAATAATTAGCTAAGAAATGCATGAAAAATAATATATTTTAATTTAGATAAGTACCTGAATATAGGACGTTTTTGCATAGCTAGTTTCTTCGGTCCCTTCCTTCATGCGAAGTACTTGCTTTAAATCAGTTGCCATCAACATCTTAATAGATATATATTATTCTTTTTTTTCTTTTTTCAATCTTATAAGCTGTACATAATTAATCACTTTTTTTTTTTTTCTGTTTGTTATATAAAAATAATACCAATAACTTCTAACTATAACTTTATTTATATCAACGTTATTTCTTGATGTCTAAACCTAATTTAGTGCAATAGTACCCTACATATTGAGAAACAGTTGTGCTTCAATTCCTTCAAAACTCGTTTACCACATTTAATTTATTTCTATTATTGTTGATCACTATTAACTGTTTAATAACCATAAGTATAGACTATGCAAAATCTATTGTCTCACTATTTATTTACCACTCGTTTTGATTTGTTGATAACAATTAGGGCCTGTTTACTTCAGTTTAAAATCAGTTCAGTATAATTCAGTTCAATTCAGCACTTCTTTTATTTTGCTAATTAATATGTTCCTAATATTATTTATTCATAATTTTATTATTAATTAGTGTGTTCATAATATATTTATGATACACTAATCATCATTTTTTTGTTTCATATATATATATATTAGTTTATAATTTTCGCAAAAAAACATTATATTATAAAACTACCATCCAGGAAATGAAACAAAAATATAAGTGAAATATTACTTACAAAAATACTATTATGCCACATAAGTGGATTATCTGATTATCATTCACAAAAATATGAAGATGTATTTCTGATTTTTATTTCATAAAATATAAACTACCAATAATGATTTTTTTAATTAATAATTATTAGTGGATTAATATCAAAATTATTACTATGACATTACTCCATAGTTAAAAATCAATAAGCCGTAATTAAAAAATCATTAATCCATAATAAAAACTTTCAGTTCAGTTCAGCTCAGTACGATCAGTTGTTTTCAGCTGAATTAAATAGACCGTTAATATTATTTTTTAAAATTTATCAATGGACCCTTATTTAAAAAAAAAAAGGCTTTCTTTAACTAATTCATTTCCATCCTTTTGGGAAATTCCAATAATCCTACTATTAGTCTTACCAATTCATCATCCACATTAAATCTCAATCAACATATTCTCTTAAGATTTACAAACTCAATAATAATAATTTTAAGGGATAGTTTTTAGCTATTCTTTACTTAAACTCTATAATAATTAATAATTAAATAGATGATCTATACAAACCCATGGTAAAAAAAATCAATTCATATATATGATTTTAAAACTTTAATTTACATCTAATCCCTTTTATTTTATTTTCAAGTTATAAAAACTTGAAATGAAAAAATTTACTACCATATTAATGTTAAAATTTTCTTTTCAAAACACTTAATATAATTTTTTTTAAGAATCCTTAAGGCATTATGCAAATATAATGTGTACTATTACTTATTTAAATGAATTTATTTTTTTTAAATATATTTTTTAAATTAAATCATTTTCTCGTTTTTGTCCATGCGTTTTTTGTCATAAACACCGACAGTCCTTCTAAATTAGTTTTTGGGGGCCATCTTTACTAATTCACCCCGGGCCTCTAAAATATCAGGAACGGCCCTGTCCATAATAAAAACTTTTAGTTCAGTCCAGCTCAGCTCCACTCAGTTCAGTTCAGTACGATCAGTTGTTTTCAGCTGAATTAAATAGACCGTTAATATTATTTTTTAAAATTTATCAGTGGACCCTTATTTTAAAACCAATCAACGAAAATAAATGGTGCACAAAATAAATGCGACAAACGAGTTTTGACTATTATTAAGCAGTTTAGATTTGTGGAGTTCAAGTCCCATATGCGTAACATTTGTGAACATTCATCGTACTAGTGAGTTGGCGGTTTGATGCATAAAATTAAAGAACAAGTCATCAATATTTGGGCTAATAAAAAGATGTGACATACATGTAGTGATACATCAATTATATATTGGAACTATTGGTGTTTAAATAAAAAATATATATTTTCTTTATTACTCCGTTGTTGTCCTTGCTTGATTGAAAATATTATACGTATGTAGATTCTTATTCATCTTCTTTCATGTACGTACATACTTAATTATAAGCTTTTCTTGTAAGCCAAATAGTAACGTTGATGAACACATTCTTCTTCTCTTTGGCCATTGATGCTTTACAAATGTTTGTGTATCGATGAAATGCTTCGTTAGAGATGGCTTCTCCAAAATGGTTTACGACAAAGAGTTCCATAATGGCTCTTAAGCACTTGGCAAAATCATTATGATTAAAAGATTTGGAGGAATTCTTCGTTTTTATAATTGTTTTCCATTTTACTTCGGAAACATCAACTTTTGTTAAGGTATATGATTCGTTTTTATATGATTTTTGTTAAGCTAACTATGAACTATCCCTCTCAAGGATAGTCATATACGGAGTACTATACTTTTGTTGCTACTAAATTTCAAGTCAAAGTCAACGACAAGTAATTAAGTAAATAAATAATATTTTATTAATAATTTGAATGTAGGTACAATCTCTGTAAACAGTTTATAAAAAATAAACTCAGCCTTCTGATTCTGTTCCACTGCTAGGATGACACTTGTCGACGTCAACCAAATTTGACAGTTGCTGACGTCAACCAAATTTGAGTGGGGGTTGACCAGCTTCAATGTCACTTTGAATGTGTTTGAGTATCCCTGAACAATCGGCACAATTTTGTAGTGCTTATTGATTGTTGACAGAGAGAGTTTGTAAATTCTTTGGAGTGTCCTTGATTGACTTTTTTTCCCATGAATTCCTCCTCTCCCCTTTTCTTTTGAGGTGATGATGGGTATTTATAGGAGATTTTGACCTTCATCTTGGACCCGGAGATGTGGGCTTGGATTCTTTTGGATGACTTGGAAGTCTTGTAATTTTTTTAGCCCAATAGACATTTTAGTTGGACTAACAATATAATCGGCCCAATAATGTTATTATGACCCAAACTATTTAATTAATTTGGATATTTAATTTAAAGGGCTAAATGAATTAAATTGAGCAAATATTTATTTTATTTAACTCAAATAATTAATTTATTTTAATTTTGACACTTTAACAAATTTTCGGTGTCTACAAATTGCCCCCTCGAGACTGTGTCATGTACACGATTTTGAGTGTTTACTCATGACATGGTCTCGATGTGTTTGACTTAGAAGTCATTCAATGTTTTTTTAGTTTACGTCACGTACACAAGATGAGGTGTTTACTCTTGACTCGGTATCGACTCACTTGACTTGGAAGTTGATTTTTTTTTTTCCGTACATAATTTGGAGAGTTTATTGTGACTAACCTTATTGACTTGGAAATCAAATATTTAAAGAAAGTTCCTCAACTTAACATTAGGGGATACAATATTTCATATATTTCCTTAACTAACAAAATTTAATCTTTTTGTCAAAGATATAATGCATGGGATTATTCTCTAAATCCTAATCTTATTAGCCATGTAACCGAATTCACTTTGCCTATTTAAGCAAATCCTAAAACTTTGTTTGATCCTAAACTTCATTAATGATCATACTTTACCCCTTTTCCTTGTGGAACTTTGAAGCTTCTACAAGTACGTACCTCTAACTGCCCCCTTTTCCCTGTTTTTTTTTTTTTAATTTCTTATTTTGTATTATGTTTTCCTCCTTAGTGGAATTTGGACTTGGAAGAATTGTCAGCAAATTTTGGACCCCCCGTTTTCTTCTTTTTTTTTTTTTTNTTTTTTTTTTTTTTTTTTTTTTTGCAATCTTGAAGCTCCTGTACTATGTAGTCTCTAATGCTTCTGCTTTCTTGATGTGCCCTTTATTTTTATGTATTCATAGTCTGCTTAACATGTTTGCTTGGTATTTATTTCCTCACATAATATTTTTTTCCTTTTCTTGATGATCACATTAACAAAGACACCCTTGTTTTTATAGGTCTCTAATTTGCGTCCCTGTTCGATTTCGTCGCCGAACTCGATATCCTACTGTTGTATTCTTCTTGTTTGAGGTAACGGCTCAACCAAACTTGTTTTACCTCTCCTTATTAATTAACATGTACAAGCATTACTCTTCTCTTGATTGTTGGCTGACTTACATGGTACAGTGCTTTCATTACCCTTAACAATAGTTGGCACTCTAAAGCAACATTTATGTTTTGAATGCCTAAGTATTCCTTTGAACCGATACTCTGTTTTAATTATGTGCCAAAATTGAAATCTCAATGTTTCTTCTATAATGGAAAACTTAAGGTGGGTTCTTGGGTTAGCAGACTTATCCTTGAACCTACATTGCCCTGTATATGTGTGATTTCCTTCTGATTGCTATTAGTAATTGCCTTATCAAAACTCAACCTATATGTACCGTATGTAGTGATCCACGGTAAGGGCCAAAATCCGATCCCCTTTGATTGATTTGATTCAATTTAGAATCGAATAAACCCATATCAATGCCTTAAAGAAGTTAAACGAGTTCAAGAATGATACTCCGTACATTAGTTCTTCAATGTGGCATACTCACTATCCTTTCTGCTTTGCGTCTTACTTGGCTGTACCTTTATTTTTTTGTCAATGGTTACTTGGATGTACTTCTTTCTTATTCAGTGCACTAATTTCTTACTTCACATGCAAGTTACAATGAGGCAGGGGTTGCCACATGACACATTCACACCATAACTATTTCTTGAGTGAACTTTTACTATTTCCTTCGTTGTGCTTCCTTTCCTTTAGTGC
>PYUH01000395.1:918688-974578 GCA_016808085.1 Suaeda aralocaspica | reverse complement strand
GGGTTCTCCGACGGGGATGTATGTGGTTGGGCACCAACTTTCACAAAAAAGCCCGGAAGATACTAGAAGCTCTAGCATGAAGATAAAGTGAGGCTAAACAGCTGAGCGAATGGACATGAATCAAGGATATCTCCGGAATGAGAGAGAACATCTTCAGTCCATTCCCAATAACCTTCAATGAAAAATTGCTTGCCTGGAACCTTAAGACTACTAGATGATCCCCATTGTGTCAAACCAGAATTATCGCGCCCAAGTAAAGGAAATTGAGGGGATGGGTTCATTGAGTCTCTGAGGGTGCTGAGAGGATTTGTGAGCAGTAGATGACAGGTTATGTTCGCTTGACACTGGTTTCGACATGTCACTTCAAAAAATTCTTTTGTGAATTGATGACTTGACACCATTGTGCGACGAAGTGATTTTTAATGGCCAAATAGGTGCCCGTTGAAGCATCATCATCACATGATTGACTACGAAAGGAAGTGGTGCTCCACAATCCTTGAATTGATCCTTCTTTTGATCCTTCAAAGTACCATCCTAAAAAAAAAAAAAAAAAAAAAAGTTAAATGACGACACAAGGAGCGTTGGAAAGAATGTGTTAAAAAAAAATAATAATTAAATAAATATATATTATTATATATATATAATATATATATATATATAATATATAGATATATAGAAGTTAGTGGTCAGGGGTTGCTGACATTCTTCGGCTTTCAAAAAGGGGCACCCTCATAGAATGTCTAGACACACTGGCGTAGCCTGTTGGGTCTGACACCCTTGACAATGTTCACTGTCATGAATGGTTTGTCACGACAATCGTTGATCACCCTCCATCTCAAAGTACATCATCATTAGAATGTCGACACACTGGCGTAGCCTAGTTGGGTCCGACACCCTGACAACACATCTGATAACTCTCACTATGGTGACTGAACTGCAAAGACGCATACAAATACATGCAAAAAAAAAAAAAACAAAAAAACTACTGTTGTGTTAAAATAACAGAATGTGAGCTGATACCTTAAGTCAAAGTAGCCTACAAAACCAAATTCTTCTCTTAGCTTCAAACTGATGTAACACTGTACCACACAAGAAAATACAAGCGCTAAGTACAACCATGTCAAACAAAATTAGCCTAATCATGCGTATAATGTACGCATACGAATATAGGTCACTCAAGGAAGTATAGCTCGTCATGCGAAATATGTGTGTGGGTTACCAAAGTGCTCTATTATATCTACTTTATGTTCAAGGTAAAGATGTCAAGACCAACATGTTCACAACATGGAGCACCAAGACCCAAGGTACAAGGACAAAAGATCAAATTGACTCCAAGAAATCAACAAGTCACATTAAGTAATAAAGTGCTCAAGTTAAACACAACATAAACTAATACGCTCAAGTAGAAGTATGTCAGAAAATACTAGGGGCATAAAAAATTCATGAGTTCATTCCCTTTATGACAATACTACTTAAATATTGAGTTTTGATAATGGAGGTGTATTGATGTAAGGGGATATAAAGACATTCAAGAGGATAATATTGCTCTAAGTGTCAATTAACACAATGGAAGACAGTTAAAACAAGATGCCAGTTTAGAGTGCACACTACAATTATGGTTTTGACGTTGGCGCGAGATTGAAATAGAGAGTCACTTGTCCACAAATACACAATTACGTTTCTACACCACAAAATATATCAAAAGTCAACATTAAGAAGCAAAAGAAAAAATACACAAGGAAATACATAATCAAGTACAAATCATCAACATAGCATTCCACGATTTTGTGCATCATATCTTCAAATATCTTTTGCATGGCCCGTTGGTATGTAGCTCCAGCATTTTTTAGTCCAAAAGGCATGACTTTGTAGCAAAATATCCCTTTTGGAGTGCGAAAGGCAGTTGCCTCTTGGTCTTCGTTTGCCATTTGAATCTGATTGTATCCAGCTGTACAATCCATAAATGTCAAAGCCTCATGACCAGTAGTTGCATCGATCATGATTTCAGTGACTGGAAGAGGGAAGTCATCTTTTGGACATGCGTCATTCAAATCCCGAAAGTCAACACAAATCCTCAACTGCCCATTTTTCTTCCTTACAGGAACCATATTTGCTATCCAAGTTGGGTACTTGACTTCACGAATAAAGCCGGCATCTATGAGCTTGTTAACTTCACTCTCTATTTCAGGGATTAACTCTGGCCTGAACCTTCGCTGAGGTTGTTTCTTTGGGCTGACACCTTTCTTTATTGCCAAGCGATGTACCGCAACTTTTGGGTTGAGTCCTGGCATTTCTTTGTAACTCCAAGCGAAGACATCTTTATAATCAGACAACAGATTATAGTATTCTTGCTCCTCTTCTTGAGAGAGATGAGCACTAACATACACTGGTCGAGGATCTTCAGAACTCCCTAAGTTTAGCTCTTTCAAATTATCCACCGTGGCTTGCCCACCATCTTCCAATGTTTTGGGAGCTTCATCAGTTTCAACTTCTTCCTCTAAGTTAGAGAATTCTCGCACTGTAACGTGATGCGATGTAACAATTTGTCCTAACTCCTCACATGGCTCATCTTGCTTAAAGATGATAACCATCCGACCCTTGGCCTTTAGAGGCTGTCGTTTGGTGATCTCAACCTCTTGCTTTCGTATCATCCTAGATGGAACGACACTCCTGACATCATACCTTCCTTTAATACGAGTTTTCTTGGAGTCATCTTCCTTAGCTTCATTAGCTTTACTCTTCAAACGACTAAAGACCGACTGCCGCGACGACTTTTGAATCTTAGGTGTTGCACCAATCCTGTTAAAGACAGATGGCTTATCCCTTATGCATAAAGCTTTTGGAGATAAGATTTGATCATCGTTCTTTGCAACATCTTCGCGTCTGCCTAGTCTGTCAAATACAGAGGGGCGTGATTTGGGTCTTGATGGATCTACCGTATTAGATATAGAACCACGTGGTGGCATGTCATCGTCTTCACCCCTACCTTCATCCAATTCTGATGCTGTAATGTATTGCATGGAAGAAGTATTTGCCCTATGCCCGACAGTGATCTTGATAGGCTCGGACGATTCAAAACCGAGACCTGCCCTTGGCACATTTACTTTAACGCCATACTGCTGAAGCATCTTTTGCGTACCATTGAGTCCGTTTGCCTTAACTTCAACAACTTTTCCCATCGGCGTGGGATTTTCAAAGTCATACCCAGCTTTTGCCAATAGCTTATATGCTTTTGGGTCGAACTTGTCTTTATTGAGACCTTGGTTTTTGGAACTTTCGACCCACTTGAAAGTCATTGGCTTTTGACTTTGACTATCTTTAGACAATGGTAATACAACATCTTTGTCCTTTAATTCCTTAACCAAAGTTGTAGCCTTTTGATTTTGGCTATGCTTAACTTGAGCATCTTGACACAACACAAATGGTGATTCGCCTTCCTTGCGGCGCGACTTGGGTACGTAACGGAGAACTGGAGTTGTCTCTGTCTTCTTTGGAAGAAAGCTTTCAACTTTTTCTTTGGCCTTCTCTTCCGGAAGAATTTGCTGTTCAACAGGAGTTGACTTAGTGATTTTCACTAGTGTTGGAGCCTCAACCTTTGTTTTGTTTTCCTTTTTGCCCGTCGAAGCAATTTGAGATGGCAATATTTCAGACGAAGTTCCCTCATCATTCTCAAAGAACTTGGCATCCGCAAAGTAAGACTCTGCTCTAGTGAAGGGCTTGACATCTCCATTAATTTTCCTTACTCCTCCACGATAGTATTTTAAACACTGATGGAGGGTAGATGCAACCACACCATTTTCGTGCAGCCATGGGCGTCCAAGCAGCATTTTGTAAGAAGTTTTAGCATCAATCACATGAAAAAGAGTAGGTGTTGTCAAGTCACCCATGGTGAGATCGACACGAATTATGCCAATTGCACGCTGACTCTCCAAATTAAATCCTTGAATCACAATTCGACTTTGGGATAGTTCTGCTACTGTGATCCCTAATTCATTCATTGTGGACTTAGGCATGATGTTTACAGCTGACCCACCATCTACTAGAATACGACCGACCTTTTGACCCCGAACGAATCCTGTCATAAATAACGGACGGTTGTGGGGTTTAGATCCCATGAGCAAGTCATCATCAGTAAAGACTATGGCGCTATTACATGACGCACATTTGTCAGGATTTTCTTTGACTTCACCGACATCTTCCGCCCTGTCGGCATACAGCTCTGGCTGCTGAAGTGCCAAAGCCAGTTGTTTACACATTTCTCTTGGCAAACGAAATATTTCCCTCCATCCCATGCGCGTGGGGAGAGCATCAAGGATAGCCGATATCTTTGGATCCGTCGACGACCTCGAATGTTGAAGGGTTAATTTAAGTGACACCTCATGCTCATTAACTTGTTCATCCTTCTTTTCTTCTTCTTCTTCATCATTTTCATGTTCCTTAACTTCAACTGAGACTGTGTTGACAGTCACAACATTCAAGTACTCTTTGGGAAAGAATTCTTCTAAAGTTATAGGAGTAACAATTTCTTGTTTAAGCACTTCATCTTGCATCATTTTATGTTTTGTGACCCTTTTTAGTCCCCTCTTTGAACGCTTAGCAGTTTTATTTCTTTGTTGTCCTCTAGTTTGGTAAGGGAGTTGCAACTCTGAAGTCATTTGCTTCCTAGTACACCTCCTTGTCACTAGGGTCCATCCTTCGTCATTGTCATCGTCGTTTGACACATACTTTTCAACATGTGTCTCCGTTTTACATTGAACATGGAATGGTCGGATTTGCAGCAAAACAGGCTCCAGAGACCCAAACTGTATTAATTTCAACTGAAGAGAGGGCTCATCGGTCACTACTGCAGCATGGTTAGTCCCCACAGCTTCATCGAGATCAAGCACAATCTTCCCTTCTTGAGCAAGACGCATGATCCTCTCCTTCAATGTAACACACTTTTCAATAGGGTGACTCACCAACCTGTGATATTGACAGTAGTTTGGATCCGATGTTTTATTCATTTCCTCAGGCCGCTTAGATTCAGGCAACTCAATTATCTTCTTTTCCAGTAACTCATCCAGCATTCCAGACAAATCTGAGTCAGGGAACGGATACTTCTTTGCTTGTAACTCTTTCAAGGTTGGCTTATCGCCTCTGTAAACTCTTGGGTAAGAAGTCTTCTTCTCCTCCTTAGCCTTTCCTGAGATTTTAATAGGAGAAGAAGAGGTAGTGATCACCATTGACTCTTTTGCAGAGCTTTTGGAAGGTTTATCACCCTTTCTGAACTCTTTATTTTCCTTCCTCTCAGATTTTTCTTTACTTTTATTTTTGCTAGCAATGGTAAGCTCCATGTCATGGGCCCGTGTTGCTAACTCCTGGAATGTCTTTGGCATTATTCCACGAAGAATGTATCGCAAATCCCAATCCATTCCATTAATACACATCTCTACAGCAGAAGTTTCAGTCAGTCTGTCCTTGCATTCAAGACTTAGAGCGCGCCATCGACTAATGTAGTCAACGACCGGTTCATCCTTCCACTGTGTAGTGTCAGTCAACTCAACCATGCTGACAACACGCCTGGTACTATAAAACCGATTCAAGAATTCTCCCTCCATTTGCTCCCAACTATCAATTGATTGGGGGGAAAGATCAGTATACCAATCAAAGGCAATACCTTTGAGAGAACGGACGAATTGTTTGACCAACAAGTCATTGGTAGTACCAGCGTTGTTACACGTCTCAACGAAGTGTGCGACATGTTGCTTAGGGTTGCCCTTACCATCAAATTGATTGAACTTCGGTGGTTGATAACCAGCTGGCATGCGCAACTTATCAATCCTCTTGGTATAAGGCTTCACGTAACGATGATCCTCCTTTCCACTGACACTTGTTTGATTCTTGATTGCTTCAGCTATCATTTCTTTAATTTGTCGAGCAGTAACTAAAGCATTCTTGGGATCACCAGCTTTGTCCCTCTCATTGTCTGAATTATCCTCAGATTCAGAGTCGTCCTCGTCACTTTCAGACGATTCAACAATTTGCTTCCCAATCTTCTTTGTCAGTTTAGCAATTTGCTCGTTTTGCTTCTTAATTTCAGCATCCTTTTCCTCTCCATCTTTTATCAACTTGCTAATGAGAGCATTCATGTCGGAAAGTTGTTCCTCCATAGTTTTGTTTTCATGAATCACCATGACAGAGGCAGTGTCTAGCTGTGATGATTCACCTGATTCCTTGAGCACAAAAGGCCTGAAAGGAGATGATAGAGGAGAACTACTATCAGTTCCAGATTCAACCTCTATGTTTGGGTTGTAAAGGGGACTAGTGTGAACGACTAAGTCTTCTTCCTTGTCAACATCAATTTGTCTTGGCGACTTGAAAGAAGTCAATGACAATCGTTTGTGTCCAGCAATGGAACTTGAACTTGTATGTTCAGTGGTAGAGTTTGAACCAAAGACAGGAGACTCACGCGCCCTATAAGATGTGTTAAGTGCCTCCAAAGCAGCCTCAACAACGCTATTATTGCGTACTTTGGTAGGTACCGCGGCTGCACGCAGACTTGCTGCAGCAGACGTGACTGCAGCTCTTTTCATTCCCCTGGTGAATATGCCACTGTCAGGATTTCCAATGACTTCACCGAGGCTTGCTGATTGTCGTCGAGTATTGACAGACTTCTTTCTCTCAGCAGACTTTGAAATGGTCTTGTTGGAAGACATTTCTTAATTTTTTTTTAAGTGCTTGAAGAACAGAGATGAGAAGCAGAGATTGTCCCATCGAGCGTGCCAGAAATTTGTTGCTACTAAATTTCAAGTCAAAGTCAACGACAAGTAATTAAGTAAATAAATAATATTTTATTAATAATTTGAATGTAGGTACAATCTCTGTAAACAGTTTATAAAAAATAAACTCAGCCTTCTGATTCTGTTCCACTGCTAGGATGACACTTGTCGACGTCAACCAAATTTGACAGTTGCTGACGTCAACCAAATTTGAGTGGGGGTTGACCAGCTTCAATGTCACTTTGAATGTGTTTGAGTATCCCTGAACAATCGGCACAATTTTGTAGTGCTTATTGATTGTTGACAGAGAGAGTTTGTAAATTCTTTGGAGTGTCCTTGATTGACTTTTTTTCCCATGAATTCCTCCTCTCCCCTTTTCTTTTGAGGTGATGATGGGTATTTATAGGAGATTTTGACCTCCATCTTGGACCCGGAGATGTGGGCTTGGATTCTTTTGGATGACTTGAAAGTCTTGTAATTTTTTTAGCCCAATAGACATTTTAGTTGGACTAACAATATAATCGGCCCAATAATGTTATTATGACCCAAACTATTTAATTAATTTGGATATTTAATTTAAAGGGCTAAATGAATTAAATTGAGCAAATATTTATTTTATTTAACTCAAATAATTAATTTATTTTAATTTTGACACTTTAACAAATTTTCGGTGTCTACAACTTGATTTTACATTTTGGACTTTGAGCACCTAATTCTAATACCAAGATATTTGGTATTATAATACGGCCGGTGTCCTTAATTATGTAAATAATGGAATTGATGTTAGAGATATCAATGGAAGGAAAACAAGTCAAGTGATCGTACTTATAGTGTGATGATGATAGCACAATTATTCAGTATTATATTAGAAAAATAACTCAGTCAAAAGTCAAAATAAATGATAGGCGTCAAAGAATAGACTCTTTACCCTATCACTCCACCCACCTCCCCCAACACATGCACACAGACACGAATTGACTCACAATAGACTTGAAATGAAAATGTGTCGTGAGCTCCACTACACGGAGCATTTAATATTCCACTTTGAGAAGAGTTTTGAATCTACAATTTGTTTTAATTAATATGTTAACACTTAATAATGTCATATTAGATTACCTAACTCAACCAAAATCCTCAGCTTATAGGTTATTTTTTTCCTAAGATCTTAGAAGATTCGTATTTTTAGTCTTAAAGTTAAAATAGTTTATATTTGGTGTTCCTTAGCTCATAGGTTTTTTTTTTCTTCTTAATTTTTTTTTTCCTGATATTCTTCTCTAGTCAAATTATAAGAAGTTGGATTTTTTCTAAAGTCGTTTAATCTTGTGTAATTTTGTTGTTCCGTAAAATTTTAGCATCCTTTATATATCATGATTAAAATTATGGGGTTATTGTTGTATGTTGTACACTTGTACGTATCTCACAAACCATATCATTGAGAGCAATAGCAAGAAACTCAAACATGTAACAAGATTCCTTGCTGTAGAGTTCATTACTCTTTCTTCCTACCATTGTTAGCACCATCATCCCTCCTTTCACTACTTCCACGGATTGACACCTTAGAAACGTCGAGAAATCCTTTTCGTATTGGTCGTAGTAAGCTTTAAGAACATTAGAGGGGCTTGTCTTTCCTATGTAAATATTTCCCTTGTTGTCCTCTATCCCTTCCGGTACCTGAAAAGTCAATCAGAGGTCAACATCGTCATTTATACAAAATATCATAAAAGATACTTAGGCCCTGTTATTCTCGACTTATTTTTACTTATTTTCATCAAAAATAAGTTCAAATCAGCAAAATCAAGTTCTGTTTAGCAAAAATAAGTTCTGTTTTCCAATCCTTAATAAATTGTCAATGATTCAGCAAAAATAAGTCCAATTCAACAAAAATAAGTTCATATAAACAACAACAAGTTGACGAAAACATAACCTTAATGTCAAGTTTTTAAAATAAAAGAGGGTATCTCGCAAAAAAAAACTTTTTAATATATAGGTCATTTTTAACAAACAAAAAAAAAAAAGAATGGTCGATGCACAAATGAATAGACATAATTAAATTCACTAGAAGATACTCCGTATATAATGAAGGTAAGATAAAAACATCACCTGAGATAGCCAATGTAGACCTACCGTATGAAGAATGTAGAAAATTGGATGGAAATAGCCTGCCATAAAAAGAGCCAGGGACACCATATATAAAACAATGGCTCCTAAAACTATTTCCCATTTTTTGCTTAAGCTTGTTGTCAAAGTTTCCCAAGGACCTAAATATTGTGTTGAAATCATTTGCTGGAAGATCGTTCGAGTACACTTGATACTCTAGCGGGGCATTGATTCCGAACTCTTGACTAGCCTTTTCGATGGTGTCGATGAGCTTATATATCAAATTCAAGGTGTTTTGCTCGGCAGATGAACAACCCAAGTCTGCTATGCACATGGTTGTTGGTTGTTCCTTGTAGTAAAACTCTCTTATGGCCTTTTGTTTTATGGATTTCGTCAATGACAACACTTGCTTCTGTACGTAGGATGAAATTTTTCAATACTTGCTTAGTTATATGTTTATACAAATATTACAGCTTGTCGACAAAGTATTATATGTTGATCATACGACAAACACATTTGAGTGTCGCACATTGACAATAGAAAATAGAGGAAGGGGATATATGCTCTTTTAATATATATACTCCATAGTCCATACTACATAGAAGAAGTATGTTATTTTTGGCTATTGATTATAGCACATTGAGTGTAAATATGCATTAACAACTACAAATTGAAGACACTCAACAATTTGTAAGGTGAAATATTATATGGCTTATTTTATAACCATATATAATTTTGTATAGTCTTTTATTATAGTCATATGAATTTAAAGAGTAACATTATATTATATATAGCTTTATAGGTGCCATGCAAAATGAATTTATTTCTTGATAACAAGTGTGAACCATGCTTATATGTAACTGATTGTACATGATATAGCCAAAAGAAAGCTTTGTAATTGATCCACAAATTGATACAAATTTTTTTAAAAAAAAATCTAAAGTCTAGCTATATTTTTCTTAATATGTATCACTTTTTTGTTTTAGTAATGCACATGAAATGAGTTTATTTGTACACAACTAATTAATGGTGAATCAATACAAGAAAATGCTCAAGGATTTCATGGAGAAGTAAATAAATAAATACTCTCTTTATTTTTGTTAGTTGCAACTTTTAATTTTCTTTTTTTTTTTTGGAGATAATTAAATATTCAAAAGTTGCAACTAAAAAACAGGAGTAGTAACTACATACACTATATCTAACACAAGTTAATTGCAACAAGCTATTTTTATATCTAAATAAATATATATATATTATATATATATATATATATATAT
Source organism: Suaeda aralocaspica (assembly GCA_016808085.1). Taxonomy (NCBI): domain Eukaryota; kingdom Viridiplantae; phylum Streptophyta; class Magnoliopsida; order Caryophyllales; family Amaranthaceae; genus Suaeda; species Suaeda aralocaspica. Next base: position 964,446 of record PYUH01000395.1, on the reverse strand, counting down.
ATATATATATATAATAATGACAAATTTTGTAAAGATGCATAATAACGTCTATTTGTTGGAACGAACTATTTTGTGGCGGAAACGATGACAGTAATTTCTTAATTAAACAAAGTACCTGAATGTAGGACGCCTTTGCATAACTAGATTCATTAGTTCCCTCTTGCATAATTAGATTCATTAGTTCCCTCTTTCATGTGAAATATTTGTTTTATTTCTGTCATTATCAACACTGTTAATTCCTCTCTTTCTTTTATTTCATGTGAAATAATTACTCTTATATCCTAGATTGAATTGAAAATCAACAATGTTCAGCAGTATGTATAGAATTACTTCTTGAACCATCATCCATTCATCCTCATTCACTTACTACCACACAAAATAAACATTGCACGTACTATATATATGTAACATATAAAACTTTCTTGGTACATAATCAAATCGTTTTTCACGTTTTTGTTTCTTTTTTCACTGTGAACATTTTGTGTGTTTACTCCTCGGTCTTTTTTTAGTTGCTATATTAGAGATTTTTACACTATTTATATTGTACTCATTTTAGCGTACTCCATAATAAAAATATAGTCAGATGGGATCCTATTTGATTCGTCTCGATGTATATTTTTTAAAAATATAATTTTTTATTATACCAAACTCGAGATATTAGACGAAGGGAATAATAGTATTCTCTCAGTACTTTTTTAATTGCCACATATTGACCTTTTACATTGTTCATGCTGCAACTTTGGCTCAATTTGATGCTTAACATGGAAGGAAAAACATAGTCATATGAGATCTTATTTGATTCGTCTCAATTTAACTTTTCCAAATATATAGCTTTTATAATTTTTTATTATACTAAACTCGAGATATTAATATTGTAAGTTGCCTCTTGAGAGATGTAAAAAAGCAAATGTAGCAACTAAAAAAAGTTAAAAGTAGTATTTAATTTGATACGGTAGGACGTTTGTGAATTATAAAAGTTTTCCCACATTTTGTATGGAGTATGTTTATTGTTGAACCTTGGTCGTAGGAATTGAACTTGATACAACCATAAAGTCTATAATGTTAGTTGTATGTTTTGTCCCAAATTGACCTTTTTATTAAATGGTACATGCATATTTTTTTCCATATGATGTACGGAGTAAATGAGTAATACATGCTTATTTAGCTATTAATAATTTAAATTAATTACTAATTATGTTGTGAGACAGAAATATCTTACAATCTATAGACTATAGAGTATATTAGAGATTGGGTAAGTTCCCTTGAATTCAGGGTGAGTTATGTATCTCATTTACACAAATAATCCACGAGAATATTAATATTCTCTCTATTTTGTAAGTTAAAAAATATAAACTATCAATAAGAATATATTTTTTTTATATTTCAAAATTATTACTATGTTATCACTCTATAGTTAAATATTATTAATAATTCATAGCTAAAGACCATTAATCCATAGTGAAATCATAGTTGAAAATAATTAATTAATCTATAGTAAAATAATAGTTATAAATCAATAGTCACAGACACAGTCATTTTAAAAAAAAAAAAATCATAGTTAAAAATCATTACTCCCCTATAAATATATAGGCATGTTCCTTTTAATTTATAAAATTGTTGTTGCATAATAATTTAAAGTTTAGTTTTCTTAATAGAAGTTTTGGGTTCGAATCGTGGCCCCCCATTTTTGGTCCAAGATTTACCATTGATCGAGAGGCTTAATCAATCTTGAGGTTACAAGGTGAACTCTAGGTTAACCAACTACAATAGTGCAATGTCATAGTTTGATTAAGAGCGTTAAGATTGCCTTCTTTTGAAAAACAAGCTTACAAGATAGACTAATACCAACTATTTTTGTAAAATATAATAATTCATTAACACAGAGTCATATGCCAAAATCTTACAACTTAATTGATCGATACGTAAGCATATTAAATAAGGAGTACTTTATATTGTGCTTGAATTGAAACTATGTGACTTAGGCCCTGTTTTTCTTGTCTTATCAATACGTAAGTATATTAAATAAGGAGTACTTCATATTGTGTTTGAACTAAAACTATGTGACTTAGGCCCTGTTTTTCTTGTCTTATTTTTACTTATTTTTAACAAAAATAAGTTTAGTTCATCAAAATTCAGTTTCAACTCATTATAAATTGTTAATGATTTCAGCAAAAATAAGTTTAGTTCAGCAAAAATAAGTTGAGATAAGCAAAAATAAGTTGAAGAGAACAAGATCTTAATAACTAAGTGCCAAAAATAAAAATTAAAAAAAATAAGAGAAGAAAAAATACCTCATAAAAGAAGACTTTGCCAAAAACATTTCATTAATTTAATTACGTGCATCCTTAAACCAAAAAGGGAGTTCATAGGTTGAGTGGTAGTGTTATTCGTTCTACACTCCTTTTGTAACTGACTTAACTAGGCCATAATACTTTGTACCTCTTGACTCTATTGTGATTAATATCCAATGGTTATGCTGGATAAGTCCATTACAGTTTGTTTGGATACATAAAAATGAAAGGAAGGGAAGGGAAGAGAAGGAAAAGGATGACAGTTCTTTCATTTAGATAGCAAAAATGAGAGATGAGGGAATTGGGAGGAAGAGAAATGAAAGGAATTTGTTCTCTTCCATCCTTGAGCAACAAATCCTTCCAAAATTGAAAAGATTCGGAATTAAAAGAAATTCACATCGTGACCCTTCTCCACTACCACCACCATTGTGCCTCCCCCTCCCCTCTCACTCTCTCTTCCTTTCTTCTCCTATTCAAATAAAGGAAACTAATTTATTTTCCCCTCCCTTCCTTCACCTCCCCTTCTTCTCTTTTCCTTTCCCTCCCTTTCCTTCCAAAAAAAGTTATCCAAATAAGCCGTTAAAGCCACAATATATAACTATCTTAAGAGAAATAATTTTCTATGGAAAATACTATTATAAAAGAGTTATTTTCTTATTTAATTTGTTAGAGGTCAGAAAACTTAGGGATCGGAGAAGGGAGAGATATGTAAGGGGAGAAATACAAGAGTAAGAAACAACATGTGACATATCTTACTAAATAAAAATGAGTTTTTTTTTTCTTTCAATAATAACTTATCTATTATCGAGAATATTATATTTTACTCTTTACCAAAACACAATGGTATATGAAGTCCACTAATATTAGAACAGACTTTCTCCATGACAAATAGATTGATCTTTTAATTTCTAGTTAGCCAAATTGTAACATTGATAAACACATTTTTCTTCTTCTCTTTAGCCATTGAGACCTTCAAGATTTCTGCATATCTACTAAACACCTCTTCAATGATGGCTTCTCCGAAGTGATTTACCACAAAAGGCTCTAGGACAGCTCTCACACACTTAGCGAAATGATCATAAGACTTGCATGAGTTTGGATTTTGTGTATTTATTTCCCAATTTACTACTGAAAGATGAGATTCTTTGAGAGTAAATGATCCTTCTTTCTCCACTGAAAAACCTAATTCTGTTGCTGATGGACAATATAAAGGAAAGTTGAAACTATTTAACCTTTCTTCCTCTATAAAACCCTGAAATACATTGTAACTAGTAAGAAAGATTTATCATCAAACAATTCACAATATTTTTATTCTTTTGAGAGTAAAAGATAGCTCATTTGGTTAAAACTTTCTTTTTGATTGAAGACAAATTAAATATTACTTTACCTCGAAAACCAAATCCTTGAGAGCTATTGCAAGAAACTCCACCCAACTATACGCTTCCTCGGTATAAAGTTCATTGCTATTATTTCTTCCTACCATTGTTAGAACCATCATCCCTCCCGATATCATTTCTTTGGATCGACATCTTAGAAACGTCAAGAAATCCTTTTCGTGTTGGTCATAATATGCTTTGAGCACATTAAGGGGACTTGTCCTTCCTATGCAAATGTTTGTCTTGTTGTCCTCTATATCCAGTGGGACCTAATGATCATTATTATCAAACACAATTGATTAGAAGATTGTTTAATTAAACGCCGAAGGTAATATATAGGGGTGTGTAAAATCCAGTTCAAACTGTAATTTTATTTGGACAGGATCTGAATCTGGATCGGATCAGATCAGACTTAAGATTTCGCTTCGGTCTTCGGTCCAACAAAAACATTAATTTTGGGTTTTTGGTCCGATTTGGTCTTTGACCTCGAATTTTGAGGTCCGGATGGACCGGTATATTTATGTGTTTAGAAGAAAATTTGCAAAAATAGGTCAAACAGGTCCAGTTATAGGTCCAACAAGTCAAGAATCAAGTCCAATAGGTTCGAAAATAGGTCCAAAAAAAAAAAAAGAACAGGTCCAAGATCAGACCGGACCTGAAAAATTAGGTTTGGTCCAATCTCCGGTCCATAGAAAACCCAGTTTCTGATTTTCCGGTCCAACAGGTCCGGTCCTGTTCAGGACCTGTGCACACCCCTAAATACATATAGTAGTATAAGAAATGACTTTTGCACTCTCATTCTATAAGAGCACGATTTTCATGCATAAAATGAAACGTATAGAGTTTTTTAGAGATGCGAAATGATTTGTGATTAGAAAAATACTCCCCTCCTAAATATTTGAAATGTTTGGAAACTTGATACTATTCATAAGATGAGATAACCTTTTAAATTATTTTAAATATGTAAAACATAATTTAGTCATATGTGGTATTGTTTGATTCGTCTTAATGGGTACGTTATTAATACTCAACTATTATAATTTTTACATATACATAATAAGAGATATTTAAGGTGAAACAAGTACATTGACATATATACAAGTCAAAACGTATCAAATAAAAGGGAGCAAAGAGAGTAAAAAATTCAAGCGAAAGTAGATATAGAGACATCACCTGAGAAAGCCAATGCAAACTATAAGAAGAATGGAAAAAATGTATATTGTTGGAAGGGAAAAGTCTTCCGTAGAAAGAGCCAGGAACACCATTTACAAAACAATGTTTAGAATCATCATCATTGTTTTTGTACTTAAGCATAGACTCAAAGTTTCCTAATGACCTAAATATTGTGTTGAAATCATTCCCAGGAAGATCATTCAAGTAAACTTGATACTCTTGGCAACCGTTTTCGTTTCCCTGCTCCGTACGAGCCTTTTCGATGGTGTCGACGAACTCAGACATCAAATCCAAGGTGTTTTGCGCGGCAGATGAGCAACCCAAGTCTGCTATGCATATAAGTGTTGGTTGTTCCTTGCCCCAAAATAACTCCCTTAGGGCTTTTTCTTTGATGGATTTTGTCAATGACAACACTTGCTTCTGTAAACATTAATATGTTTAAAAGTACTTACTTAGTGTTGAGAAATCAAAGCTTTGAATTATTGCTTAGTATATCATTTAATCAATTACTCGTTCACATCTCCCAATAAACAACTTTAAAAACAAATATCTTGAGTTATATATAAGAAAGAATTATAAAAATTTGAAAGGTATAGATCGCATGAATTAAACAAGATCTTATATGACTATGTTTTTCATTATGTATAAAACACCAAAGTGAGTCAAAGTTACACTGTAAATAGTGTCGAAAACTCTAATATAGCAAGTAATTTGTGACGGAAATGACTATTTTGAGCAGACCGCCCAAAATAAGAATACTTTTATCCATCAATTTTTCTCAAAACAAAATTATAAATCGACGTTAGTTAAATTCATTTTAATGTATAGCTAGTTTAAAACAATTGACTTAAACTTTAGAATAGTCGAATTATTCAACGAATAAAGTATAAAATGCTTATTAATTTAATTTAATTAATTACAATACCTGAATGTAGGACGCTTTTGCATAACTAGTGTCACTTGCTCCCTCATTCATTCGAAACACTTGCTTTAATTCATTACTAGCCATGATATTTTATATGGTTCTCTTTTTTTTCCTTTTTTTTTTTTTTAATATAACAATTAAGTAACTCATGAAGCACTATTATTTATACAAGTGGTATTCAAATTAAAGGTTTCATCTCTCATTCTTGTACGTACAACACCACAAAAAATGAGAGGTGTTCTAATAATTAAACAGATGTAGAAATACTATAGGCAAACTCAGTCGTACAACACCACAAAAAATGAGAAGTGTTCTAATTAAATAGATGTAGATATACTAAAGACAAACTCATTTGTTGCGTTCATGTGTATTTTTGGACCTTATAGTATTTAAAAAGCTGGCTAATAAAACATTTTAAACTTGGATGTAGACATCCGCCCTATTTGTTTGTTGGTTATTTTAGTTGGCTTGTTTGACTAACCGTTTATATTGGCTTTATTTATAGTTGTTTGACCAACCTTACATCATTAGAAGTGTTTGGATAATTTAGTTGTTGGCTGTTATAATATGAAATGACATCTATAATTAACTCTAAAATGACGTAGATTTGCTACAATTAAAAGGTATTTTTGTCAATTGTACAGAGAAAAGCCAAAAGCCAGATATAAAAAAATTGATATTAGTAGCCTTTTCTTTTGTTGCTAAAAAATCATCTTTTAAACTAACACAAAAGCCAAAATTTAAACGTTTTTCTTTGGATGTTTGACCAACCCAAAATGCCAAGGGCCCCAAAATTAAAGCAATTGCATAACTAATTTTGACACATGTTTCAAATTTCAAAAGTAATACTTGGTATATTCTTATAAGTTTGTAAAGTAAACTTCAAATATTATGTAAGGGAAAAAATGTTAAAGGGTAGTAAATTTAAAGGATGGGAGGGAGTACTAAGTATTTCTTCACTCCCTAATTCTACAGCAAGAAACATGACAATTGGCAAAGGTTAATTAGTGATACCTAAACAAAGAAATTATAGGAGGAATTACTATTATCTAACAATTATATATTTATTTATTGGTGATATGATATTGTTACACTTTGTTAGTGTATATGACCGAAAGTAATTGTAAGATAGGATATTGTTACACTTTGTTGAAGTATAATTATTTATTGATGATATAATGTTGTTACACTTTGTTGATTTATTTCCCATATCGCCGTAGGACATGTCCACTGTGCCCTTTTCAGCATTATCATGGAAGCCAGAGTGTCCATCATCAGCTCTAGTCGACAAATAAGGTATTCCAAGCTAGGCGTATTTTTGAATATTTCCCCCTTTTTGTTCCGAATGGTGTTTTGGTTCTAGCTAGAATTCGTCGGCACGTACATTTCCCTCCTTTTGGCACTTGCATGTTTGCTTGGCGTTGCCTCTGGCTGCGCATCCTTCAATGTCTTCTTTACTTGATCCTCCATAGCTCCAACTATGGTGTGTTGGAAGCGAGACAAGATGGCGTGCAGCTGGTCCATGGTTACTGTTTGCCCATTGGCTGCTTCTGACAGCTCTGGTATTCCTGTCTGATTGGGTGAGCTGCTATCCCTTAAGTTTTCATCTGAATCCATAAATTGATTATTGCCCGCCATTACTATGTGTCTTCCCCTCAGACGGCGCCAAATGTCGTATCTTTATAAATGATCACAAGTTTACTACTTAAAGGATTCTTAATTACAAAGATCACACAGTAATGCTACAGACAATGCTTTAGCTTGTTGACTTGGCGTTGATGGGCGTCCAAGCTGGCTGGTGTGATGGATGGCGTCCAAGCTGGCAGGTGAGAAGGATGGCGTGGCCTTAGGTGAACTTGGCGATCAAAGGGCACCTGGCGAGCAAAGGTTCACCGTCTTGTAGTACCTGCACAAAGGAATAAATCCTTGGTGGATTTATCCCCCTCCGATGCTTAAGTAAGTAACGGTTTATAGAACATAGAGAGAAAGAGAGTTAGAGAGAGAGAGAGAGCTTAATAAATGCTTGTATTAAATGTCAATTGAATTCTTTTGTTCTGGTTTTTCATGGATATTTATACTAGTGAGAATACACTGTTTTGCCCCTTGTACAGTAGAGCACTATTCTCTTCTTTCTTTTGGTAGGGAGGAGAGGAGGATTACCCGGCGTGTAATGGGGATTCCTCTCTCCCACTTGGCTTTCTGTCTAATCCTGTGTGTTAAATGGAGGACACGTGTCTTTCATCCGTTGCCCCATATTTTGTCACATGGATTAAGGTTAAGCTTTAATCTGAACCGTTGGATGAGTATATAACAAATTTGACATTGATTTTCCATATAGATTAGAATATGTTTAAACAAACAAATTAATAAAGATAATATGAACATCAACCAATTTATCTTTTAAACAGCTTCCACTCGCCAATATTCATTTATTTTGGTCATTTGCGTATCGTGCGCACCCTAAAATCTTCCTTAACTGTGTGCCTAAACACTTAAGCACACTGCGAATATGTGGTACTATCATTTCGATTAGCACAACAATTCGTCATAAAAATGGCATAATTTTGTGTGTGTAAGACTAATTAAGTTGAAAATTCTTTGATGGTTCACTTGAGAAGAAATAAACTATCAGACATATGTGATCAAATTAATCATAACTCTTAATTTTGAATAAGATAAGTTATGACCTGACCTCTGCATAACCATTTTCTAGGCCACAAATTTTAATAAGAAATCAAAGCTTTTTGTACGTGGAAGCTAGAACCTCGATCATGTGTAATTATAAGAAAATACTTGGTAATAGTTAAGAAAAATTCAATATTCTGATCATTAATTAGCAAAGAGAAAGGGATGCAAGTTGTATAATATTTTGGTGTGCTTTCACAACACCAAGATTCTCATCATAACAACTAACATCAAAGTATCAAATTAACGAGCTGGAAATTTTCTTAATTACATATATTAAACACCATCTGAAATATACTACTCGGTACTACGTCCGTTGGACAATATATCTTACGATCTTTTAAATTATATTGGACTAAACCTCTAACCCATTAGTGTCATATTCTTTTGTACTTAAATTTTTGACACTTTAATTCAATTAAGTTTAGTTCAGCACATCTCTATTATAATTATCACTTCATCAACTACGTTTCAGTCTAAAAAAACAGAGTCGATCTAACAACATAATACATACTCATAAGTCATAATTACTTTACAGAAGTCTCATCATTATTTGCATCACATTGCTTAATTAGTATATATAGGTACAATGATCAAAAGACTTGCGCGAATTCTCATCTTGTATAGTTGTTTCCCAATTAACTTCGGAAAATAATTCTTCTTCCGAATTGAAGGACTATACATAGTAATGTTGAAAGTGTTTAACTTCTCTTCCTCTATGCAACCCCGTAGTATAATTTTTAAGAATATTATCAATGGACAACCATAATTTCGGAGTAACGTATAACATAATAAAATTTGTAGAAAAAATTACCGCATTACTTCTAAGTAGAGTTCGTTAGTTATACCTCATTCATTCTCCTCTATAATTATAGACAAGTAGTTCAAAATTTCAATTCCAATGAACTTAACTTGCTTTAATTTAAAAAGGTTTACTGTATCCTACTTGCGTAGTTTTTTACAAAATAATGCTCATGAAATCGAATTTTATCCACGTCATTGCTCTTAAGGCTCCATCATTTGCATAAAATGAATTAGTACTTGAGATATATTACATGAATTGATTGTAATTTTACAAAATTTAAACTTTAATGTAATTAAAATTATTGGCTCTTTTATTTTGTAGGATAGGAGTACGTACGTATATTGTGTTATTTTGGCCGTTTGAGTATGAAATTATGATTTATGAATGCATGGTTATAGGCTTATGTACTTTATAGCATACTATTTTGATCTCAAAATTAAACCCATGATAATTATTGTTCATTGATGGACTCATTGCAAGTTTTATTCTATTCTTATGCTTTAATCTTAATCATATGATAAAAATCAAATATATTTATCGTAACATGCATGCAATGGTTTATTAATTAATATTGTCATATATGAGGGTAAAGAGTAACTCAAGTGGTTAAAACTACCCTCCTAGTTTCACGTGATATATAACTCAACTAATTACCCGTCATAGAACATATATTATTTTAAAAAATATTCCATAAAATTGATATGATTTTAAGAAACTCATAAAACAAAAAAAAAATATTTATCAACACAATCTCGATTTTAACTCACAAAATAACATGAATGACCTAAAAATTGTGTTGAAATCATTTCATGGAAGATCATTCAAGTACACTTGATACTCTAAGGGGTCATTCATCTTGAGCTCTTTAATTTACGAGCCTTGCTTTTTGATGGTATCGGAGGAACCCACATCTACTCATATGGGTGTTGGTTGTTCTTTGCCGTAGAACTTTATAAGAGCTTTTCTTCGGTAGGTTTTGTCAACTACAACACTTGCATATGTAACATAAAACTATCAATACTTCAATTCTTAGTGATGATACAATAAATGTTAAAGCTTGTGGCTAAAAATAATGAAAGAAAGAACTATCAAAAAAACAAGTTAATTAGTAGGTTTTTCTACATGGTGTCCATGAGGTATTAAGCTTTATATGTTGTGCTCTTCCAAATTAAAACTTCTATGTAGTGTCCATAGGTTCATTAAGCTATGACCTTATGGTCATTCGAACATCAAAAGGCTTTTCAGGTGTCCTCTTTTGACTATATATATAACAACACATTGTAAAAATAAATTTGGCAATATCTGTTTCGAGACGATAAAAATCCTGAAAAATTGTGAATTATATCATGCATTTTCACTTGCTAGGGGCTCCGTGTCAAAGTTTGGGCACTTCTTATCATAAAACTAAGAATTTATCACATTCAAAGCATTAAGTAAGAAAATCATGAGAGTCATGACTCCAACATTGGTTATTATATAGGCATCTCCTTATTGATTTGGCTATGAACTATAGAAGAAAACGTGACTAGATGATTATTAGCAAGTTAAGTATTTAATCAAGAGGACAATAATTTTACTTAGCATAAGATCAATGACTCATATGTCCAATATTGCCTACAAGTGAAAGTGACTTAAACCTTCTCTTTTCCCTTATTAGGAAACAAGAACACTATCAAAAGATAATTTTAATAATTATGTAAATTATTGGATAAATTATTAAGTTTATGCCATGAAATAGAAGACATTTTTGACATTGGTCCCTCAAAAATCAAACTTTACTCTCACAACAACAATGATACTTTCATATTTCATAATTAAAAAAATAAATAAGTAAAACCCTAAATCATGATATTTTCAATTTGTCACACACTCACACTATATAAAAAGCAAAATAAAAAATGAAAAGCACAAAATTTGTTCACAAGCCCAATGAGATTCCATCCTAAAACCAATTGGTAGTAGGAGGAGTAACTTCTAGGCCTATAAACTAGTTCAACATCTTTTTTTTTTATATGGGACAACTCACTAATGTAAATTATATATGGTTCAACACTCCCCCTTAACCAGTGGCTTAGACAAATACCCGTTTTTTAGAAGAGGCTCGAATAACATGTTAACCCAACAAGGAGGAGGAGAGTCAAACCGGTTTACAAGCCCAAGGAGGCTCCATCCTAAAACCAATTGGTAATAGGAGGAGTAACTCCTAGGCCTATAAACTATTTCAATATCTTCTTTTTCTCCAATATGAGACAACTCACCAATGTAAATCACATGGAGTTCAACAAATATGTTTTGATTTGATATGTCAATACATGATTTAATTATATGTAAAAATTATAATAATCAATATTAATAACGTAGAAAAATCAAACAATATCCGTAAGATTATACTATATTTTATAATTTTTTGGGTGTGTAATTGTAAGCGTATCAAACATTTAACAACTAATAATAAATGGAAAATCTAAATTTGAAAGTGTCCATTTATAAGCACACAATTTGATGTTCTTGAGATTTGTTTTTTTCTCCTTTTTCTATACAATCATCTTCTTCCTTCGTAATCATAAACTCAATTCAATGATCATTTAATTTAAACCTTCATTAAATTTTAATTTATCCTTTTTTTTTCACTTTAATTATAATCAAAGAAAATTGCAGAAATGGAGAAAATTGGGGTAACAAAATGCATGCGTCAAATCAATTGTTTCCAAATTCAACAACGTCAATTTCCTTCTTTCAGTAACCCTAATTTCAGGTTTTCGACGCCATTGACATTCAAGTTTCAATCTTCAAGTTCTCGAATTTTCTGTGCTGTTTCCTCTGTCAAAAATCGGTAATTCAAGTCAATTATTTCGCTTAATTTTAGTTTGATTTTCATTTTCTAATTGTTTGATTTTATAGCTGAATTTTTCGATATTGTTTACGTTATTTAGTGGATTAATTTAGTTTTGATTGAAGAATTTTGAAATTTTTGAGTAGAAATTTAAATTTTGTTCTGAAATGGCGATTATGTGAAGTGTATTGATTGATTATGGAATGATTGAGTGATTTATTATTAGTACAAATTTAGGGTTTTAGAATGATGTTTATCTCTTAATTTTTGGATTTAGGAGTTAAACAATTGCAGATATTATATTGCGCCATTTCTTTTGAATTTTGTGTTCAGTATACACTATATAAGTATATAGTATAATTCTATGTTACTTCGACACCCTCATTTAGTCATTTCCCGTGACTCCGTGAGGATTGCTTGTCGATATGACACGATAACAACACTTGGATACTTTTTTTTCTGTGTTACTTAAACATGGATGAAGTGTCCGAGTGTTGGACTTGGCCATTTTGTAGAAAAAGTCATGTTTTTAGTTAAATTTGAAGTATGGGAGTGTTATTTTGTGTCGGGTTGGACACACGGTTTTGGAGGTAAATCAGATTGTGGAAAGTAATACTATAATTTCTTTATAAACTAACAGGGTTTCGTGTTTTATTCAAAATAGCTTAGTTGGACACTTAGGCACATGTATCCGAGTAGAAACTTCATTTCTGTTTTAGTAGCATAGGTATAGCTACAGGAGTTTGCAATGTAGCACTTGTGTTAATCATTTGGTTACCCGATGTTGAACTGAAGTAGAAGGATCAAAGTGAAGTTGTAATTTTATGTAAGAGTCGTTGAATTTTCCGCACGGGTTATTTACCTTGTCTTGGAGTTTTATGCAAATTAAGTGATAAAATTTTGTGAATTTGTAAGTAAATTGCCTGTGGTGGCAGTGAGGAGGAAAAGATAAGAAAAAAAGACAATACAAGGTTGAGGCATGGACATGGAAAGGTGATGTTAAGCATCTTGCTGGAGCATCAAGTACAATTTGGAGAGAGTGTTGTGATATTGGGGTCGAACAAAGAAATGGGGTCTTGGAAAAAACCAGTGACGATGGCGTGGACAGAGAATGGTTGGGTTTCGAATTTGGAACTGACACCAGGAGACTCTGTGGAGTTCAAATTTGTGATAGTGGGAAAGGATAAAAAATTAACCTGGGAGTCTGGGAATAATCGCGTGATTCAAATTCCAGAGAAAGGAAAATTCACATTGACTTGTAACTGGAATATGACAGCTGATGCTCTGCAGCTCCACTCTGCAGAGTCTGGAGATGGCCAGGATGTGACTGAGGTTCTGAGTGATAACGGGTCTGCTGCCAGTGGCAACGGGTCTGCTGCCAGTGATGCTGCTGTTGCTACAGAATTAGATGTTGGGACGAGTCCTTTTGTGGAGCAGTGGAAAGGGAAGGCTGCTGCATTTATGCAGTCGAATGAGCATCGCAATAGGGAGAGTGATCGAAAGTGGGACACCTCTGGTCTTGAAGGTTTGACTCTCAAATTAGTTCAGGATGATCAGAATGCCAGGAACTGGTGGCGGAAGGTACTTTAATTCAGCATTTCCAGTCTTTATTGTGCATGTCCTAACTCTCCTAGAAATTTCTGTTAGTTTGAGTTAGTGGGTATATATAAAGATTTTTGTGTGTGTGACATTATATATTGTTGTTTTTAGCCTGATAGTCACTTCTTAGTTTGTACTTTATTGTTTAGAGATGCACCTGGTAACAGTTAACTATTAAAGTTTCCAAGTCACAAATGCTACTATTACTCTATGTCCTACCCTTGTGTGAAGATCCAGGGTGCATGATTAGAGTCTCTCTCCTCAATGATATAGTTGAGGCAGCTGAGCTGTTCTTATAATTTTGATTTGAATTATGTGATTACTGATAACAGTTTATATATAAATTGTTTATGACTTCATATATATATCTTCAAGATCCCACCCCCCTCCCCTAAGAAAGCAATACCAAACTTTAAATTAAGTTATTTTTGTATGGAGTACTAAAAAAAGCCCTTTAGTCTCAGTGTAAGAGTTGAGAAAGAAAAGTAATGCAGTGTGTAATTATTGAATTCAATTTAGTGAAATATTTAAAAAATTATAATTTAGTCAGTTGAATGGAGGGAGTGTTACTTTTTAGTGTCTTGCAGGCTCTTGGTCATGTAAGCTAGGAAGTATTTATAGGGTCTCTATGATGTGTTCTTCATGACTTCATCCCCTCTGGATTAGTACTTTTGGCATCCTGGTAGTTGAGTGTTCTCAAAGGGATTGATAGGTACTGTGTTGAAGGACCTAGGTTTGTGTTGGTCAACTAATGGGTTATGTTAGATGTCTGGTCTCTGTGAAGTGTTTGAATCTCATATGCTGTTTCTTTAGTGTTTAAAGACTTTGAACTTGTTACTTTCAAAACACTTTCAGCTCCAGCACCTGCTTTAACAGAAAGAGTGAAACACCTTGCCTATATGTAGGATGTTGATGCATAGTGGGCTAAGTGAAGAACTTTAATATGATGTTTGACTCAGATAATGATTTTTGTCAATTTTGGATGTTTCGCAAAGTAAATGATATGAAATTTAAACAATATGTCATGCGCCAAGCTATTTGATTCGGGAAAAAAAATATTAGCCCACCTAATAAACAAAGACCAATCAAGGATGCAAGGTTTAATAACAGTCTACGAAGGAGACTAACCACTAAACCTAAAGGGCTTGATTTCCATCCTATCACATAATCTAATGGCAAAATTTTGCTCTTCATAACAAAGCTACAAAAGTTAGTAGGGTTGGCTAACAAAAGTTATAGAATCCTAATCATCCTTAAACAGAGGCCAGTGTAGTATATATTAATGGTTGAGTCTAAAATACTTTGTGATATTTTATGAAGGCAACTGCGAAGCACAAAGACTTCTAGGATTTAGAGTTTCGATGTTTAGGGAATTTGGACACTTTGAAACGCCTAGGAAACTCTTCAGAAATGTTTCGGAAACTTAATTTAAAAATAGAAAATGCATCCCATATGAGAAAACTGTATGTGATATCAACTGTAGCTTTTCGAAAACTTTGTGACTTACAAGTATTTCCTAATGTCCCCAAGTTGTAGCCACGACTTATTATCCTCCTATGACCCATTCACGTGCCCAAGTTACATTTTTCTTGGATTCCCTCAAAAACCTTAAAAAAAGGGTAATTCTTGCTCTCTTAATACCGTGTTATTAACTTTTTAGCCGTTTTGAACTGTTTGGGGGCCTTGATTTGAGGGTCAACATGTAAATATTTTAGACTAATATTTTTTCTGGACCCCAGAATTCCTAAAAAGCATGACATATAGCTTGTGTTTTTGGCTTTTTGAGGGTCTTACGAGGCTCCATCTTGTTTTCTTCCCCAATTTCACACATCCGCTTACAGTAATCTTGGGGTGGCTCGTGATAGTTTTTAGCCTAAAAAACTTGTAATATTTTCTTTATAGAGGATTCCCAAAAAGGGTATACTAATGTTTTTCATTATTTTAGGACCTTTTATGACCTTTCGAACCCTGATAATTTGTCCATGGGCCTTCTTTTGACCCTGATGCACCAAGTAATATTTTTTGGCATTTTTTTGACCTAGGAACCTTCAAAAACTATGAATTATAGCCTTATTTTTGGCTCTTGAAGTGTGTCCTGGGCTTTGTTTTTCCCTTTTTCCACACTGTATTTCTCCCACATGTTGTAGGTGACCCTATGACGCCCCACTCTTAATTTCACCATCTAAAAACATGTTGTCCTAGGTTTCGTCGTTTTGCTCTCCTAGGTTTCGTCTCATGAACTTTTGAACCACGAAAAGCAGCTTGGGGTACCTTCTTTGATCATAGAGGCACATTATAAAAGTTTGAGTAACTTTTTTTTCCGGGACCTTGAAACCTTCGAAAGGTTCGAATTATAGCCTTTGTTTTCAGTTCGGAAGGTTGTCCTTGGCTACATCTTGTGTTTTTCCATGTACTTCTCCCACATGTAGTTGATGACCTAGGTTGCTCCACTCTCAATTTCAACATTTAAAACATGTCGTTTTCTCTCTTTAAACTAATTTTTAAAAAGGACACACTAGTCTTTTTGCTCTTGTGGGACTCATTTTATGACCTTTTGAATCTCGAAAAGCTGCTTGGAGGTCCTCTTTGACCATAGAGGCACATTGTAAAATTTTTTTTGGCATTTTTTTTGGGGACCCCAGAACATTTGAAAATTGTGTATTATAGCCTTCGTTTTCGGCTTTGAGGCGGCTATCCCGAGCTACATCTTGTTTTTGCCTTGTACCTCTCCCATGTGTTATAGGTGATCTTAGGATGTCTTACGCTAAGTTTCAACCCCTAAACACTTGTTATCTTTCTTCTTTAGACAATTTCCAAAAATGGGCACAATGGTCTTTTCGTTCTCATGGGACTTCGAACCTTGAATATTGCTCGTGGGCCCTCTATCACCATAAAGTCACATTGTAAAATTTCCATCAATTTTTTTTCCTGGGACACCCTCCAAAAATTGTTAAAAAATAACCTTCGTTTTCGGCTTTCGTAGGGCTGTCATTTCCGAGGCTCCGTCTTGTTTATCCCCTGTACATCTCCCTCGTGTTGTATGTGAGCCCAAAATGCCCGACGTTCAATTGAAACCTAAAAAGGTGCACTGGTCTTATCGCTCTCTCGGGACTCGTCTTATGACCTTTTGAATCCCAAAAAGGGTATCTTTGATCATCGTGGCACATTTTAAAAATTTGGCAATTTTTGTATGGAACTCTAGTTACTCCAAATTATAGCCTTCTTTTTTAGCTTCTAGAGGGTTGTCCTAGGGTATTTCTTAATTTTGTCATGTACTTATCCTATGTGTTGTAGGCGACCCCACAATGCCCCACGTTCGGTTTTAACCCTCTAAAACCTTGTTATATTCCCTCCTTAAACAATTTTTGAAAAAGGGCACACTAATCTTTTGTTCTCGTGGGACTTGTTTTATAACCGTTTGAACCCTGTAAAGTTGCTCGATGGCCCTCTTTGACCACAGAGGTAGATTGTTAAATTTTGTGCAATTTTTTTTCGAGGACCTTGGAACCTTTGAAAATTGTGAACTATAGCCATCGTTGTCGGTTTCAGAGGGCTGTACCGGGTTGTGACTTCTTTTCTCCGTGTACCTCTCCCCGTGTTGTAGGTGACCCCGTTACGCCTTACTCTCTGTTTCAACCTCTAAAAACTTGTTTTAGACAATTTTTAGGCACTCTACTCTTTTCTCTCTCTTGGCTATTTTATGATTTTTCGGATCCTGAATAAAACGGCTCTGGGGGGTCCTTTTTGACCATAGTTGCATATTGTAATATTTTGGGCAATTTTTCTTCGGACCTCTTAACTTTCGAAAGTTGTGAATTATAGCATTCATTTTCTACTTTTAGGAAGTCGCCTCGGGCGCCTGGTCGATCTCCCACGTGTTATAAGTGACCAAAGTGCACACTAGTCTTTTTTACTCTCCTAGGCCTCGATTTATAACCTTTCAAACCTCGAAAAGTTGCTCGGGGATCCTCTTTGACCATATAGGCACATTGTAAAATTTTCATTTTTTTTAATTTTTATTTATTTATTTTTTCTGGATCTTCGTACCTCCAAAAATTTTGTGAATTATAACATTTGTTTTCGGCTTCTAGAGGGCTGTCTCGGACTGTATCTTGTTTTCGCCCTGTACTTTCAAATGTTGTAGGTGACCCCATGATGCCCCACGCTCAATTTCAACCTCTAAAATCTTGTTATCTTCTCTATTTAGTTTATTTCTGAAAAAGGGCACACTAGTCCTTTCGGCTTTCCAGCTTTTCGCTCTCCTTGGACGCATCTTATGATCTTTCGAACCTCGAAAAGGTGATGTTTGCTAGTTGTTTGAAGGGTTTTTTGGGTGGGGGGTTGATGATTTCTCCGGGGGTGGGGGTGGGGACAGTGGTATTGGCCTTTTGGGTGTGGTTTGGTTGGTTTGGATGGCCAGGTGGGTTGTGGTGCCCGTCGTTTAGTGGTGGACTGGTGGTTTTGGTTGATGAGTGGTGTTTGCACTGTTGGTCAAGGGCAGTTATTAGGCTGGACAAATCAGATGGGTGAATAGCAATTTGGGAGTGAGACTAATTACCTTTGGTTGGATCAAAGTAGAGGAAAGTGGGGTATGGGAAGGGGTTAAGGAAATGATTGAAATTCTCTAACAAAGTAACTAACATCATCAAAGGGATTCAAGGTAGTTGTTTGCCTTCCCCTTTGTTGAATACCCCCAAATAAACGCCCATTAAATGCATTATAGTTTAGTGTTAAAGTTGTCATAAGTCAAGAGAGGGAATGGTCAAACCAAAGGCTTGATTACCCCAATACACCAAAAAAAAAAAAAAACCATTCACCATTGCCGTAAATGTCTCATCATCACCTAAGTCAATGATTTTACTGCTTCACTGCATATGTTCCAAATTCCAATGTGCTCCAATTTGTCATCAGCATACCAAAGGCTATGCATAGGACTAAGTGAAATAATACCATATGGTTGTGTTTTCTAGATAAGATGGTTTCTATGCAGTAAAAGTTATATTGATGTAACAACCTGTTCATTTTGAACTAGAGTCAATCAGTCAATATATGTCAATAAGATTTACTAAACATTGCTTATCTTTTGTATGCAAGCTCGAAGTAGTTCGTGAGCTAGTGGTTGGGAATTTGGATAACAGCGAT
This sequence comes from Suaeda aralocaspica, assembly GCA_016808085.1. Lineage (NCBI taxonomy): Eukaryota > Viridiplantae > Streptophyta > Magnoliopsida > Caryophyllales > Amaranthaceae > Suaeda > Suaeda aralocaspica. The sequence continues at coordinate 945,617 of PYUH01000395.1, read as the reverse complement.
CGCTTGGAGGCTCTTACTCTTTCTGCAATCTACCTAAAGGTTGGTCTTTGATTGCATTGGTGAACTTCATGATCTCCTATTCAGCTTTGTCGAACTTATATCCTTCCCAATCTTCCATGTAGTGGATAAACATTGGGCAAATCCCCTGTTTTGAAGATGGTGGCCATCATCGACCAAACCGACATGCGGAGATCTCAAGGTTCATTTTTCGTGAGCTGGAAAGAATTTACTGCAGGAAAGACACCTCACCGCAGGTAGTCATTGTATTAATGGTTAACTGCTCTAGTCTTGATTCCGTTTCATCATCACTGTTGTCTTCCTAGGTTTGTTAGCTGAACATCAGTTCAGAATATAATTTCTCCTATCTGCATTAGAGCATTATGTTAGAATTTTATGATGATCATACTGATTTTGGATGCTGAACATTTGCTAGAATTGCTACTGCCAAGTTTCAGTCTCACTTTTGAATCTGTTTCTTTCTGATTTTGTAATTGTTTTTGGGTAATCGGTGATACTAGGAATTTTTTGATATTCTGTTAACTATTTTTTCGTAGATGCTTAATGTTTCTCTTTGTATTGGATGACTTATTCTATAGGGTACTTATTCATATTTTGTGACAAATCCCTTTTATAATACTTTCAAATTCTTTTACTCCTCAAAATGTTTGTTGCCTTTTCCTCTCAAGATCAAACTTTGATTATTGGTATACTTGGAATAATTAATAAAGATTATGGAAAGTCCTATTCATGTGAGGAGTAAGGCTTTGTTATTTTTTTTAAGAAAAGTACTATAGCATTATTATGATATATCTGCTAAAACAACTATAGCTTCTTATTTATAATTGTATATGTGCTAATCAAGTATAGTATCTTGTAAGATGGATTGCATTTGAATTATTGGCTTTTTTCCTTGAATTAGGTTTGCTTGATTGAATGGTTTGCTTGATTGAATGTTCAGGTGAAATGTCTTTCAGTTTTGGCCTTTCTTTACACTTCTCTTGTCTATGCTATTATGCAGGAAATGCTTGTAATTCGCAAGATTCACCCCTGCTTGCCATCTTTTAAAGCTGAATTTACTGCTTCTGTTCCTCTGACTCGAATTAGAGATATTGCTCATCGTGGTGATATCCCTCATGATCTCAAGGTGATACTTGCTGCGATCTTGATCAAAGGTTTTACTTGGTAATCTCCTTTGAATTATCTAACGCTTTTTTTTCTTTTTGTGTGTGTGTGTGTGTGTGTGTGTGTTTGTGGCAGCAAGAAATTAAGCATACAATACAAAACAAGCTACACAGAAATGCTGGACCTGAGGATTTGGTTGCTACGGAAGCTATGTTGGCCAGAATTACTCAAAATCCTGGGGAGTATAGTGATGACTTCGTGCAACAATTCAAGTTTTTCCATCAAGAATTGAAAGATTTTTTCAATGCTGGAAGGTGTAACTTTAAACTCCCTACCATGTTTTTTTAACTTCTAACTTTAATTGCCTTGACCTCTAGTGAACTAGTCTGTCTTTCGTTTTGGCTGCACTGCTGCACTTTCTCCTCCAACCTTAGTGTTTGTTGAAGCTAGCCATTTATCTCAGTGTCATAGTTGCTGATATGCCCCAATTATTATTTATTTTCATTTCTTTCAACTTTTTAATGAAGTAATAATGACCCGGATTTGATAAGGAGAGTCAGAGACCCAGTGTTGTTACCTGCATCTTTCTAATTTGTGATCTAGTCTGTCTTCAGTTTTGGCTGAGCTTTCTCCTCCAACCTTTGTATCTATCTTAGTTTTAAAAAGCGCGCCCAAGGCGCGCCTAGGCGCGAGGTGAGGTTCAAGGCGTAGGTTGGACCCCTCTATGAAGCAAGGCACAGCAGTGTCGAAGATGCGCAACAAAGGTGAGCCTAGGCGTGCGTCTCAGGCAAGGCTCGCCTTTGCGCCTTTTGGGTGTTGTGTTGCGCGTCCCCTTTCTTTGCTTGTTCTGTTTTTTTATTCAGATTTTCTTTCTTTGCTGCTCCTGTTTCCACTCCATCCCAAACCTCATTAATGCCTTCTTGCTCTCATATATTGTTTATACTTGTTTTGTTACCGTTTGCATTATCTTTTTCAATTTTTAAAAGTGCGCCTTATATCCACTAGGCTTGCGCCTAGGCTCCAAGACCCCTTTGTGCCTTAGTGCGCCTCGCGCCTTTTAAAACTAGGTATCTGTTGAAGCTAACCATTTGTCTTAGTGTCATAGTTGCTTTATACATTTAGCCGCCGGGTTTGAAGCCTTTCTTATCATGAATTTCTAAAATTCGTTTTATAAGCTGTTCATATGCCCCAATTATTTATTTTCATTTCTTTCAAGATTTTAATGAAGTAATAACGNTGTGTGTGTGTGTGTGTGTGTGTGTTTGTGGCAGCAAGAAATTAAGCATACAATACAAAACAAGCTACACAGAAATGCTGGACCTGAGGATTTGGTTGCTACGGAAGCTATGTTGGCCAGAATTACTCAAAATCCTGGGGAGTATAGTGATGACTTCGTGCAACAATTCAAGTTTTTCCATCAAGAATTGAAAGATTTTTTCAATGCTGGAAGGTGTAACTTTAAACTCCCTACCATGTTTTTTTAACTTCTAACTTTAATTGCCTTGACCTCTAGTGAACTAGTCTGTCTTTCGTTTTGGCTGCACTGCTGCACTTTCTCCTCCAACCTTAGTGTTTGTTGAAGCTAGCCATTTATCTCAGTGTCATAGTTGCTGATATGCCCCAATTATTATTTATTTTCATTTCTTTCAACTTTTTAATGAAGTAATAATGACCCGGATTTGATAAGGAGAGTCAGAGACCCAGTGTTGTTACCTGCATCTTTCTAATTTGTGATCTAGTCTGTCTTCAGTTTTGGCTGAGCTTTCTCCTCCAACCTTTGTATCTATCTTAGTTTTAAAAAGCGCGCCCAAGGCGCGCCTAGGCGCGAGGTGAGGTTCAAGGCGTAGGTTGGACCCCTCTATGAAGCAAGGCACAGCAGTGTCGAAGATGCGCAACAAAGGTGAGCCTAGGCGTGCGTCTCAGGCAAGGCTCGCCTTTGCGCCTTTTGGGTGTTGTGTTGCGCGTCCCCTTTCTTTGCTTGTTCTGTTTTTTTATTCAGATTTTCTTTCTTTGCTGCTCCTGTTTCCACTCCATCCCAAACCTCATTAATGCCTTCTTGCTCTCATATATTGTTTATACTTGTTTTGTTACCGTTTGCATTATCTTTTTCAATTTTTAAAAGTGCGCCTTATATCCACTAGGCTTGCGCCTAGGCTCCAAGACCCCTTTGTGCCTTAGTGCGCCTCGCGCCTTTTAAAACTAGGTATCTGTTGAAGCTAACCATTTGTCTTAGTGTCATAGTTGCTTTATACATTTAGCCGCCGGGTTTGAAGCCTTTCTTATCATGAATTTCTAAAATTCGTTTTATAAGCTGTTCATATGCCCCAATTATTTATTTTCATTTCTTTCAAGATTTTAATGAAGTAATAACGGCCCGGATTTCATAAGAAGAGAGTTAGAACCAGTATTGTTACCTGCATCTTTCTAATTTGTTGAGAAATGATGTGCATATTATGTTGCTTGGAGTGGGCTAGAATTTCCAACACGGGTGTGTATCTAGTGTGAGAAACATCCAGCTTATGAAATACTTGCATGGTTTTTGGTTGAAAATGAAGTGTTTAAGTGTTGATAATTTGACGCGGGTACTTTAGGTGGAATGAAGAGTTGAGTAATATATAAAGCGTCTATGATATGTGTATTTTAAATTCCAGAACATTCTCACATAAAGTATGCTATGTTTTGCAGCTGACAAAATACACGTGTGAATTTTGGATATAGAAAATCAGAACTGTGTACTTCAAAATTTCAAATTTTGTATACTTCAAGATTCAAAGTTTCCTAAGTCCTGATGGGTCCTTCTCTCTGTTTGCAGCCTTGTTGAACAGCTGGACTCAATTAAGGAGTCTTTGGATGAAAAAGCCTTATCTGCTCTTACTTTATTTTTGGAGCAGAAAAAGGTAAATTCTAAATTACAATTGTCTTCAACATCATTGTCTATACACCTGAGTTCAATGTGCAATTGTAACATTCTTTGGCTATGTTTTCATACTTCCAAATCCTCCCTTTTCTCAATTAGATTGTGGGCCTTTGGTTTGTTCTTTTAAAGCTGTACTCGGCATTTTCTAAGCAGTGAATGGTTAGCTCAGATATCTCAAATAATTGCTGAGGATTCAACAACTTTAATCTTCTCTCACAAATCAGCTGTCTTACCTTGTTTTGGACATGATTAGATGTTGAATCTTGATCTTATTTGATGTGGAGTATTATGTTGATAACTTAGTTGTTTCCAAAACACCAGCCAACACCTGATCGATGAGGCATTGAGGCTTAGGGGTCTCTTTTCTCCCTTTGGAATAATAATATCATGTTTTGTTAAATATCGTGATTTCTATTTATGTGAATGATCACTTGGGATGATCAATTTTGGTTAATGTAGCCGACTCCAATATGGGACTAAGGCTTTGATTGATTGATTTCTTTTCTAATGAAGAGTATTATTTTACAACTTATCCTTGAGAAAAAAAGAACTTTGTCCATGTTAAAAGTAACTCAACGAACCAAAATAAGATTTTACAGCTTGCCAATACGGAGTAGTAAAGTGTAGTGATTTCAACTGTATTTTTTTTATTTTCAAGCTTGATGGGGTGTCTTCTCTTTGTTAGCTATTTTTCCAATGACCCTCTCCTATTTCAAGCAAAGTTAGAGTTTACCTTGCACAAATAATTTTTTTTCCCTTTTTACTGTAACTTTAGCATTCTAAGTACATATTTGGTGTTTAAAGATCTTTTCTTCTGTTCAGACAATAATGCCTATAAATTTGGATTTTGAGACTATTAGTGAGTTTGAAGAGGATTTCCCATTTCTGTAAACAATAAAGAATATAACCCAATGGTCCTAATTCAAATAGGTATGTTGTATTGTGAATGGACAAGTGAGTAGATACGACTATCGTTGACTTGGAGGATCGTAACTCATGATCTCATGGAACAAGAACAATAAATTTTAAATGTAAAGTTGCAGTTTCTGGCATTTAAAAAAAAAAAAAACTTGATCAAAAGTGTTGTTATGCCTTTTAAATCGTTTTCATTTTTGGTGATATATCTATTGATGTTATCCTTTCCAGAGCTTGGATGATTTGCAAGGGTCAAAAGAAGTAGTAGGTGAACTGTTGAAGCCCATGCAAGCTCTAAATTGTCTTAGGGAAGTACTGATGAAGGGTCTTGAAAGTGGCCTTCGAAATGATGCCTCTGATGCAGCGATAGCAATGCGTCAAAAGGTTAAATAAAATCAAATCGCCTCATCTTAAATCCGATTTTCATTGATGCGATCTAATGTTTCTGAATTATTGACAAATACCTTTACAGTGGCGTCTTTGTGAGATTGGCCTTGAGGAATATTCTTTTGTACTTATGAGCAGGTAACTTTTGTTCCGTACTCGAGCTATCTGTGATGTTCAAGAATATCTTTGGTGTGAAGATCTGTTTATATCTTATTATCTTTTATGTTCCTTATTATGCTGCATATGGTTTGACAGCAAGATTGGTAAATACTTTTATCATCTAATGCAAATTTGCAAAGCATGTCGTATAATGAAGTTAATGGTATTATTTAAAGAGTAGTGTATGGGTTGTCTTTTATGGCATCCGCAACAAGAGGTTTGTAAGTGGTATTTTGAGGTTTGAAAAACAATTCCCTTGTTGTTAGTGGGGTGAGGTTTGAAAGTTGAGAGGGGTTTGAAATTAGTGAGTGGTTTGAAATTAGTGAATAAGTAAGGTGGCATTTTGGTTGGGTATTGGTAAATGTTGTTAGATGTTTGTTGAGTAATGGGCTCCATCTATAAACCCTTGAAAAGTTTGAACTATTGTTGAGCAATGGGTTTGTGTAAAAATGATGTGGCATATGGACAAACCCCTAAGGGGTTTAAACCACTTTGGATGCCCTTAACGTAACCAGGCAATGCTGGTGACAGCAAATTACTTGGATTTTACAGAGGTGGTATTTGGGGTTAAAAACAAGGCTCACTATTATTGTATTCTTTCAGCTATAGTATCAAGCTGACTTCCACCTCTTTGAAGTCTTCCTTCTGATTGTTAGATTGACTCTTTGGCCTCTTGTACACTAGATTCCTCAATGCACTTGAGGCTTTGGGAGGAGCAAGTTGGCTTGTTGAAAAAGTGGAGTCGAAGAATGTTGCTTCATGGAATGAATCACTTGATGCCCTTACCATTGGAATTCGTCAGCTGGGACTATCAGGCTGGAAGTCAGCAGAATGTGCCGCTATTGGAAATGAACTCTGTGCATGGAAGGAGAAAGGTCTTTCTGAAAAGGAAGGTTTGTTGTTTATCTTATCTTCTGTTGTTCATTCACTAATATATACTATGTATATGCTTTTCATGTTGTATAATGAACTTCTCTGAACATTTTTTTTAAGGAAATGAAGAAAGTAAAAAGATGTGGGCACTGAGAATTAAAGCTACCCTTGATAGATCACGAAGGCTGACTGAAGAGTATTCTGATTCCCTTTTAGAGATATTCCCTCAAAAAGTTCAGGTAGAGCATTTTGCTGAACGGTGTTATTTATTTATTTATTGTTATTATCATTATTATTATTATTATTATTATTGTTGTTGTTGTTGTTATTATTATTGTTTTGTCATTTTACAAACGTTTTTGGTTATGCATTTTTTTTGTAGCTCCCTTTTTTAAATTCTTTAAATCATGCTTATCAAGTGATAAACTTTTTCAACCTGAAGTATTTAGGTGTTGCATGCATTTTTTATATATCAAACACGTGAGTGTATTTTTGAGAAAACTCGGAATATTTGTACTATCAAGAAAGTTAGATGATGATATACTTCATTACGCACTGCTAATTGGAATTTGTTTGGAGATACCTAAGTTATTGATATTGACGAGATTGTTGGTTTCCAGATGCTGGGAAGAGCACTGGGAGTTGCTGACAATAGTGTGCGGACATACACAGAAGCTGAGATTCGCGCTAGGTAAGACGTAATTCTTTGAAAAGAATAAAATAAACTGCAATACTTATTATTTTGCTGAACTGTTGGCTCAGATGCATTTAATGGGAATGAACACAAGAAAGAACCCTTCGGAATCTCAAAGAGCCCTAATCACATCTTTCTTTCTTTGAACATTGACACTTGTGTTACTGACTTGATTCAATTGTCTTTTCCCAGTGTTATTTTTCAGGTGTCCAAAATTTGTACCATTCTTCTGAAAGCAGTCAGGCTTTCAATAGCATCTCAAGGTTGGGATGTTATTGTTACAGGCACTGCTTATGGAACATTTGTTCAGGTAATTTGCAATTTTCTTATTTTTTAACATGCTGGTTGATTGGATAGTGATTTTGGAAATATGTAAGTTTGCTTGACAGACGGAGTTGAACATTTAGTCTCATTTGCAGTTATTAGTGTTATAAGTTGTTGCAGTAAGTCAGTATGAACAAAAATAAAAATTATATTTTAAAGCTTTCATTCAAGAGAATCACGGATAATGTTTAGTATCCCTCCTTGAACGAGAGAGGTAGGACAGACAGCTTTCCTTCCCTATTGTTACTAATTAAATTGGAGCAGTATTTGCCTCTTAATTGAGAAGAGAGATCCCATCAATTGATATTGAAATCGCACTTCTATTAGGGGAGATTATTGTTTTATTGTGAGCTTATAAGAGAAAGAGTTAAACCAAAAAAAGGAAAGACTAGCTCCTTGCTGTGAGTCCATGAAATGAAGTATGGAGGTCTATGTGTTTAAATGAAGCAACTTAACTTGGAATCTATGCTTTTGTTTGTACTCAATCTGTAAAAATAAGGAAATACACAGTTGATATTCCAATGCAGTCGATTTAGTGGAACTGTATTGTTCCTTGCTGAGTTGCTGATATAAATTCAATTATCTATCTTTGCCCTTGTTATCTTTTTCCTCAGGATGTTTACCCCTTGAGACAATAGTTTATGTTTAATGCTTCTAATAGTAATTGAGAAAATAAACTTGATTGTCACTTGTGACTTGTGAGTATATCACCTCCTTGTTGCTGTTGTATCGCTGTAGAATTGAATTGGTTGATGTTTGTGAACTGATCAGCTTGACCAAACCAGTTAATCAAGTCTGTAGATTCTTTCATTAATGACACTTGAGTGCAAGACCGTTATGTGTAATAGTTTCTAAGATCAGTTTGATGGTTGGATGGGCAGAGGATTGATATCCTCGTTCCTTTTTTTTTATTGTTTTGTCAAATCTCTATTGATAGTGTCATTTTAATAATTGGCGCTTGCGCAACATACAGGTTCTCAAACTTGAGTAGAATTCTGCTGGTGTGTTCATGGCTTCTTTATCTTTCATCGATTTGTGACCTAATGTTCTGAACTTCTGATTGTTGGCTTTGATATTTAATATTTACTACTTTGTATTATTTTCCTTAATTTTGTGGCTCCCATTGTGTTTACTGTTTACTGTTTACTTTGTTGAACTTAGGTTGACAGCATTGTACCTGGCGCACTACCTTCATCTGTAACAGGGCCTGTTATTCTTGTTGTTCGCCGAGCTGACGGAGATGAAGAGGTATGGAGATCTCTGTCTCAATTTTATAGTACATATTGAGGAACCTAAATCCTATGTGCAACATAAAGTTATTGGCACTTGGCAGGTGACAGCTGCAGGGTCTAATATAGTTGGAGTCATACTCCTGCAAGAGCTTCCACACTTGTCCCATCTTGGTGTTCGAGCCCGACAAGTGAGTTGTATTGTACTTATTTGTTTTTTCTGGTTTAGAATGAATGTTTAGAAATTGTAATGACATTAAATATATGCATGCACAGGAGAAAGTTGCCTTTGTGACTTGTGAAGATGATGATTTAGCTTCATATGTCGAGAAGCTTAGTGGACAATATGTCCGGTAAAGTCTTAAGAAAATCCAAATTTTTTATTGTTATTATTAACTTTTTTTTAATGTATTGCAGTAATGTAAAATCTTATTAAGAAGTTTTCCCACTGATCAATTATGAGTTGCTGTATGAAAATTTTTGGATCTTTTTTTTTTTTTTGCTTGATTTCTCTGTTATTAAGAGGCTCTTTATGATTCCTTCCAGGCTAGAAGCTTCCTCCAGAGAGGTTAATATACAACCATGTTCTCCTGTTGAAACTCATCATGATTCCACTATAAACGACTTCCATTCAAGTCAAGATCTACCGACTGCAGGGCCTGATGGTTCTTCTTCTTCGATGAGCATAACTCCACAGATAAGCAAGGTGTATTTTAGTTTCTTTCTTTCTAAAGTGTCTTAATCGTCAAAACTTCTTACCTTGAGGGGTTGCAGACTTGCAGTTATTGTTTTTTATCTTTTTGTTTGATAATGGAAGATATTTTTGGTTCGGGTTTTTCCGGTCACTGTTCTACTTTGCCAAGTAACTTAACCGAATCATTTTTTTTTTGGTTCAGGTGAATCCATCTGAAGCAGTTATTCCACTGGCTGACGCTGAGCCACATAACTGTGGGGCAAAGGCTGCTGCTTGTGGACGCTTGGCTTCTATGTCGGCAGCCTCAGTTAAAGGTTTAGATTCTTTGCTCTTGTAATTATCTGCTCTTTCTTCTTGTTCATCGTCTTTTATTGTAGAACAAATCCTGTTTATCTAGAATAATTTGTCAGGAAAAATCTTCATCTTCACAGTCCCCATTAGGTAGAATGGTAGATAATACGGTGAACATACGATTGGCTTGATGAATGTCAATTGGTAATGGCCTGTTTGGTATTTAGTAATAAATGGTGGTAATATAAGTGAGTTTTTAATTTATGTCGGAAAATCAAAATTAAAATTCTCCATAGGATGAAAATCAACATCTTAAGTGGTCATGGGAATAAAAGTTCATCATCAAGATAGTGCTTTCTTCAATACCATTTGGGGGAAAAGTATTGGGTGAATATGAAAATATATGAAGATATAGTAGATATTTTTGGTGTGAATAGGTGACCATGGGAACAAAAATTAATACGGAGTAGTAACTAAACTGGACCTGAATTCCCCATGAGTCCATGACTACATGAGGAATCCTCCAGTTGAAGTCATGAGATGCAAACCTTTGTACCATACCGGAGTAATACTACAAAGTTTCTTTTTAGGTATCACAAAATAGTACTTTGTACTAGTTGAATATAATTGCTATTAACTCGCTTGCTCAATTGCATCTCCTCTGGCAGTTAACAATGAAAACGGAGTTCCAGCATCTTTTAAGGCTCCTGCAGGAGCAGTTCTCCCTTTTGGCTCTATGGAATTGGCGTTAGAGGCTAATGAATCTTTGGAGACATACAATTCCTATATCAGACAGATAGAAACTACAGATGTTGCAAATGGAGCCCTTGATAAGCTGTGTACCAAGCTTCAAGAACTGATATGCTCCCTGCAGCTTTCAAAGGACGTCATTCAGAGCATAGCAGAAATCTTTCCAAGTACTGCTCGTTTAATTGTCCGATCTAGTGCTAATGTAGAGGACTTGGCTGGAATGTCAGCAGCTGGGCTCTATGAATCTATTCCAAACGTTAGTCCATCAAACCCAACTGTCTTTGGCAATGCTGTCAGTAGGGTTTGGGCTTCACTCTACACTCGACGAGCAGTTCTTAGTCGACGAGCTGCTGGGATCGCCCAACAGAATGCCCAAATGGCTGTTTTAGTCCAAGAAATGCTCTCCCCAGATTTGTCATTTGTACTTCACACTCTTTCCCCAACAGACAATGATAGAAATGTTGTTGAAGCTGAGATTGTTCCTGGTCTTGGTGAAACACTAGCCTCAGGTACCAGGGGCACTCCATGGCGCCTGTCTTCTGGTAAATTTGATGGGTCCGTGAAGACATTGGCGTTTGCAAACTTCAGTGAAGAGATGCTGGTGGGCAGAGCAGGACCTGCTGATGGAGAAGTCATTCATTTGACCGTAGATTATAGCAAGAAACCACTTACTGTTGACCCTATTTTCAGAAGACAGCTTGGTCAGCGACTCTGTGCTGTCGGGTTTTTTCTAGAGAGGAAATTTGGGTCCCCTCAGGATGTCGAAGGATGCTTGGTTGGCAATGATGTCTACATAGTTCAGACACGCCCTCAACCTCATTAAAATAGTCACATCTAGTCTACCACTCTACTGTCCATCATCGGTATTTGATCAATTCGTCATGTCTATATTGTTACAATTTTGCATAGAAGTATGAAGGCGTTTTAATAATCACCCCTCTTCTCAGCAGCTCAGTTTGTTATCCTCTTAAACTTCAGCAACTCCGATAACAGAATACTCGTACAAGTTGTGTGATAATAAATATGTATATCCTTTTTCTTCACTTAGATTAGATTTCTTTCTTTTAAATATTTTTCCCTTTTTTAATTCAGTATTTTTAATCTATGTTCTAGGATGACTGAACATAGGTCCACTGTCCAAGCTGTTGACTTCCCTTATTCATGCTTCCTGTCTAATTGAAAATACATGCTATTCCTCGGGACACCTTTACGCCTTTACTGACTGGTAATACTTCAGATTAATTTTTTTATAATTTTTTTGGCTTAAAAAAAATAAAAAATTCTTTATAACCAATTTTTTAGGGTACCATCCTAAAAAAAATAAAAAAAAATGCATCTCAAACATGGTTGGAAAATTTGATTATGATAACTCAAGGTTGTGTGATCTGTAAAATGTAATCTTATCTTTCGATTGATCTAAAAAAAGACGTTCTACCTCACCAAGTGTTTTCTACTAAATTTAACCCTCTTAAGTCATAGATTAAAAAGATTAATTTTTGTGTTTTCATCGCGATGTCATCCAGGATTTGTGGATGTTGAAAATTAATCAAGATCATGCAATCATGCTTGAGCAAGGTAGGGTGATTACTGATCATAAGAATGCAGCTCTATTCATGCTAATGAGATAAGTTACTTAATCTTGGAGTATTAAATGAGGTAATGCACTTTGTTTTCAACACATTCATTGGCGAGCGTCACGTGGTATAGTTTCGTTGACAGCAACGTCTTTTAATATAGTGTATGATTATTCTTGCTCATTGAGTCATTATGATTAAGTCCATAATTATTATAGCTGAAATATAATCAATAATGTCATAGTAAAATCTTTTATAGAAGAAACATATACAGCCAATAAAACCTTTGCTCTTTAAGCATTATAATCACCTAAGAAATAGTGAAGACAAACAACACAAATCGAGATAGATCTATGCATGATATCATTCATGTTTGAAAGAATTCAATTTCATCCCTTAAATAATCCAATATTTATCACAATTTTGTAGAGTAATCATTGTCTTATAGCTTACACGCCTACACATTAAAAAAAAAAAAAGCACAAACCAATTGATCATACATCATATTGCATTTTTAAGTATACTTTCAAACCTCAACCACTACTATGGAATATTTAGGCAAATCAATGTAGATTTTCAAATCCATTAACTTCTAAGAGAATAACACAAGTTAGTTCTGGAGACTATATTTTATATTAATCCGAAACTAACAAACACCATATGGTGTTTGTTAAGGTAGTAAAAATAAAAGTATTCGACCAAAGTAAAACATTAATTATATTTATCGACAAGTGATTTTGACATGCATTTAAAGTAATACTAATTAAATTAAGAATTATATAAATTCATACATAAGAGACGCTTATTAGCAAGATCCTTTATATTATAAGCTGGTAATAAGACTTTCTTGTGTTGTTGGAAAAGTATGAGGAAATGGACCACCATAAACATTGTTTAGTTTGGGGTTTTGGTGTCATGATTAGGGTCACTTGATTATTGGTACCTTGTCATTAATCAATTACTGTAATGACTAAGGGATTTGTACTGGATTTGAGTTTTGTCTTGGGATTGCTACCTAATTAACTTTTCAATTTCTTTGCATTACTGTAAGTCATTTTCCTCCTTTCTTCTGATATGCTGCTTTTTTTAATTTTAAAATGAGTTAGTCTAGATTAGTTACTGTATGTAACCTTGTTACACTTCACTTATTTTGCTTTGTATAGCATGGGTATCCAGATAATTGCTTCTGTCTATGTTTTTAACACACATAAAAAGTGCAAGGGTAATTTCACCGTTTGTTACTTCGTTAGAGTTTCGCTTTTGAAACACTTAAAAGGTTTAATGTGTTAGTTTTTACAAAATACTTAGCTTCGTTCTTTTTGTTATTTTACCGAGTGATAGATGACTATGAGTTAGCCATTTAACCTTATTTTATTAATATTATATATCACTAAATCTCTAACTGTATTAAGCTTTATTTGACAAATAAAACCTTTCATCAAATGTTTACAAATTATTTCATCATAAGCTCATATATAATGTGAAATTGACCATAGTACACTCTATAGTATAATGAAACACATACAGTAACAGTACATATTCTATGCTTACATGCTTTTGTAGTTTTTCCTTTCTTTCAAAGTTACCATGTTTCCCAACTTTTGAACCCACATGTCATATGCTTTCATCATGATCATAACTTGCACACTTAAAATAAATACTTTTCAAATGTTTTAAATACTGGCTAACTTCTGCCTCATAGCACAACTTCACCACAGAGCAAATAACCCTTTCTGATAACTTAGCTGTTGTTGTTGTTGTTGTCGTCGTCGTTGTCATTGTTTGTGTGTGAGTGTCTAAAGTGTGAGCTTTAGAAAGTTTTAAAGCAATAACAATGTCAACTGTTGTAGAAACAATTTCACCTTCTCAGACTACTGGAATTATCAACATGAAGAAAGAAGTTGAGCAGAAATCTGATATCATTGACAGTTTGAACTGTGAGTTGAAGGAAAACACTGATATTGGCAAGGATTTGATGAAGGAAATCAGCACCAAAAAAGTTCATGACCAGGATGGTTCTTCAGTGAAGCGCGAAGTTGATGATGTTTGCTTGAAGTCTGAGACTAGTAAGAACGACGACCAGCTTCAGAAGAATGATAAGGTAAATCAGTAGTCCATATATATACTAGGTATATATGTTAAAATATGTTCGGAAAAAGTTGTTACATTTCCTGCATAACTTAAAATGCTCCTGTCTGACTCGTTTGCTCGGTACTTTGTAGGCTGATGAAAGCTTGAGCAATCAGAAGCCGCAACAGCTAAACGGAAACATAGTAGACATTTCAGCTGATGGTACTAAGTTACTAACCAAGTATTCTCTTCATCTGCATTATCACAATCTATATACTATGATTACTGTCCAAAGTTCGGAAATATAGTTTTGGCTCATGTAGGATGTTACATGAAAATAGTTTTTCTAATATTACTAATGTAAATTTAATGTTGGATGAAAATTAAACCTAATGCAGAGAAGAGAAAACCAGAAGTACAGATTTTGAGCCTTTCAGTTCTATCTCCTGGACGAGCTGATGTAGTGTTGCCAATTCCATTTCCAAGCACAACTTCTAAGGCCACATTATTTACACTCAAAGAAGGAAGCAAATACCGCATCAAATTCCTTTTTACTGTCACTAATAATGTTGTCAAAAACCTCTTTTACACCTACATGGTTTGGAAAGCTGGAGTTCGAGGTAAATTCTTGTACTTTTCGGCTTGTCTGGCCGCATCAAACCATAATAGTTACTTAGAAGGCTCTAAAACTTTTGAAAATAAGTTCAATAGTAAACATGTAACCTTTATGCTCTAGAAATGTTATAAAGTTACAAAAATGACTTTAAATTTAGCTGGTCAGACCGTCTGATATAAGATGAGCTCATAGTTTATATATAATGTTTTTTTTTTTTCAAAACATGTATACATGTGATGTTGTCTTTCAGTAATGTATTGAATTTGTTGATGTGAATTTTGCAGTGCACCAAACAAAGAAGTTGATAGGCACATTTAACCCAAGACAAGAGCAATACACATTTGAATTAGAAGAAGGAACAACTCCATCTGGATTCTTTGCAAGAGGCCCATTTCTTGTTAGATCTAAGGTAAAAACATGCATAGGATATAATAAAAACCAACATTTGTTATTTATTGATAGTCCATAAATGGAAATTTATGACAAAATCATGTTTTATTCAATATTACTATTACGCGTGTTTAGTATATATTTTTATGTCTAGGCTGGTTCTTATCCTAAACGTACCTTATGTGTCACTTATGTTTAATTTAATTTTATTTTTTGATAACTTTCACCTAATTTTAGTGTCTACATACATTTACAGTTTGTGGATGATGATGGCAATTGTTACTTGGATACCACTTACTACTTTGACATCAGAAAGGATTGGGGAGCAAAAGAGAAGAACTAGAGCTAATTAACCGTACTTTTGTGTAATCTTTTGATTAACTTTGTTTACTGCCTTTAATTTTCAAGCTCAAATAATTGCAAATTTTAGCTTTGGTTTGATTGATCCTTTCTAATGTGAGTAATGTTTAATTTTCTATATACACCCATTTGTAACTTCTCAATTTTGGGGAGCAAAATTAAAATCGAATTGTGGTGTAAAGTAGGAAATGACCCAAAATGTAGGGTATGCAACCGTTGTAAATCTTATATCGTACGACAAAATTAAAAGCGAATCAATTTCTTTTAATTGATAGTACTTCGTATTAGAAATTTAGAATGCATTATGCATTCTTTGTAAATTTCCTTGTCGTTTGGTGTCCTTACTCCTTAGGGTTGATAAGATTCTTCAATGATGTGTCAAAACCGTACTAACAAAAGTGAATCGGTAACATTTCAGTTCGTCCAAAAGTCATGATCGATGATGAGTAATGCAAGTTCAACTTTATAGATCTCATAATTTCTTGAAACCAAGAGAGAAGCTCTAATCAAACAACTAAGCTATTTACTCACTCTCATACAACGTACACATAACTTTAATTTGCACCAAAAAAAAACTATAATTTCGTAGCTAATAATAGTGGTATTAAAAAATTTACTAAAGAATAAGTATAAACTACATTTTAGAATATATATATGTCAAACTTTTCATGGTCCTATCAAAACCTAAGTATTTGGAGTTATGACAAGAAAGAACAATATTCCCCATATTTCATAATTAGCATTGATTAATAATCATTTATACATTTAAAGTAGTGGACCTCCCTAGCTTAATACTCATGATGTAGCATGGAATTGGTCGATTGGAACCCTCTATCAATAATTTGCAATAAAACTGTTATACTTAACTTTTTCAAGCCTGCTATGGTCTACTAAAGAAAAAGAGCAATCATTAACATATAGTAATTCAATCTCTTAAAACCCTTTTTCACTTTGTAAACATTTTATCAATAGTAAATAGTGATCATCCAACTAATCCATTTTTAATCAGCTCATATATACCTCTTTATAACTCTAATGTACTAATTTTCATGATGAAAACCATTTTCACGTGATTCTCTTCCTATATAGAAATCGTGAGAGAGGTCTTCAAGAATCCAACTTTATTTTTGATGTTTTAATTTGTACCGTTTTCCTCAGCTCACCTCTTTGTTTCCGAAAGCTAAAACACTATAACCATATAATTCACTCAATATTCTAAATATTTCAATATAATGTACATATGAGTGGCATTCTCAGTCTTTTTTTTTTTAATTTTTTTGAGAAAAATATTTAGTCATATTTAATTATGCTCTTAAGTATTATTATAGATGTTTGTGTTTTTTCAGTCATGTTAATTAATTTAGTTTTTTTAAAAGAATATTATTTAATTATTTGCAAGGGTTGCATATAATCACACAATACATCTTATATATGAATTACACTATGTGTACACTCTTGAAGCTAAAAAGTGCAAATATTCACTTTTGTAACGAACAAAACGATAAAGAAGTACAAAGTAAATTGGAGAGGTAACAGTTTTATGGACTAATTCTATTACTCCATATTATTTTCATACCTTAAAAACTTTATTAATTAGCTAGTATAAAATTAACGTAAGAATTTATTTTTTTTTTAAGTAAAATCATTTGATTAAGGTATAATAATTATTGGTCAATGATATTTGTATTAATGGAGTAGGGGAAATTCCTAATCTATTATAGTGATAGTACTTCCGATAGCAAGATATATACTCCGTAACTTTTTTTTTGACACGATAATTAGTAACATTTCATTACATATTTAAAACTATATGTAAATTTTATGATGGTAGAATATAAACAAAAATTTGCTACAGTTAGATTTAAGGCTTTAAACAAATATAGACTGAAAATATTTTATAAATAATAAAAATGATATAAAGCAAGGTGTGAATTAAGTAACTCTGTTTTAGTCTAGTATGATATGTACATTAAACGTAATGACGACACCAAAAAAAACTTTTACAAATATCATTGTATTTGTGGCTAATAGCCATATAATTCAAAGTAGTCACAAAAAACGGCTTGATTGTCCCTCAAAATGGCAGCCATGCTAGTAATAATGATGCTGAGAGTGAGCCATAACTATTGACTATTACTAACTTACTAAAAACATGCATGTACCAAATATATCAATTGCAACACATAATCATTTATTCATTTAGCATGCTACCTTATCCTCTAATTTTAGAATTATGTTCACTGTTTAAGCATGCAACAAGTCTACCAAAAGGTCTTATTGCAATATATATCTATGTTTTAGAATTTAGATACTACTAGGAGATTTTGTTTTTATTTTTAAAAATGTCAATATCAGCTCATCCTTTTGTCATTCTTGAGCTCTGTTTCTCTGTTGCTTTTTGACTCATGGAGCAATATTTGGAAAGAAATTGAAGTAATTAATATTTCAAAATTAACCAAGAAGTATACTCACTCCGTTTTTTAATTGTAAATTTTAGGTATTTTTTATAAGAGATAAAATATTAAAAGCTGCAACTAAAAAAATGGAGAGAGTAGTTTTTAGAGACTTCTAGAGCTGCAGTATTTAGGAAGAGATAAGTCAAAGTAATATTTAGATGTTCAAATGAAGTAATATTCAGATGTTTAAAGTGATAAAGCAATATTCAAAAGTTGTGATATGTATTTTTAAAACTTTGGTAATAAGCTATAAAGCACATACACTTCTAGGACCTAGATTTTCGATGTTTCAAAATTCGAACACTTGGAAACGCTAAAAATACTTTTCGAAAGCACTTTTGAAATTTAATAAAAAATGGAAAACGCTTTCCATAAGGTGGAAATTCATACGATGTTAAATGAAACGTTTCGAAAAGTTTGTGACTTCCTACAAGCATTTTCTAATACCCTCGAGCTTCGATTTATGATCTTTCTATGACCTAACTCATGTGCCCAAGTTACATTTTTTTTTAATTCTCCCAAAAACATTGAAAAAAGGGTATAGCCATCTAGTCAATTCAACTATTTAGGCCTCTTTCCCTTGATTTGAGGATCAAAATGTAAACTTTAGGTCAATATTTTTTTTGGGTCTCAAGAACCCCCGAAACCCTTCTTTTTTTTGGCTTTTGGAGGGTCTTCCGGAGCTCTATCTCATTTTGGAGGGCCTTGTTTATTTCGGGTCTTTTTTGGCTTTTGGAGGGTCTTCTCTTTTTTACTCATTTGCTATTTCAAGGACCTTCTAAAATTTGTTATCATCCCTCTTCAGGCTTTTTCACCCCAAAACTCCTGGTTTGTGTTCATATTTTAACCATACGGATACCCCGGGATGTTTTTAGCAACTTTTTTCTGGAACCCCATCTCAAAAAACAGTGGATAATAGCCTTTGATTGAGACCTTTCTAGGGGCCTTTTCGGGTTCCATCTTATTTTCGACCTATTTTTTTACTACGTGCTACGGACCACCGCAGGACTCCCTAAGTTTTATTTTGACCTCTAAAATTTGTTTCCAACCCTCTTATGACCTTTTTCGAATAATGGAAACATAAGTATTTCATGGACCTCTTTCTAACAAATTGCAATAATCCTCTAAAGCCTTTTCGCCACAAATCGCCTAGTCTGAGTTCATTAATCATATGGGCATCCCAAAAGGTTTTTGGCAACTTTTTTTTTCATGACCCCGTAATCTAGAAAAATAATGGATAATAACCTTTGATTGAGGCCTCTAAAGAGGCATTTCTAGGCCTCGTCTTATTTTAGCCCTTTTTTAAAAAAAAAGTATTATGGACCTCCACAGGGCTCCCCATGATCGGTTTCGGCGCCTAAAAACTTGTTTTTATCCTTGTTATAGCCTTTTTCGAAAAAACGTTAAAAATAGTTATTTCATACATCTTCTAAAAACTTGTTATCATGCATCTTATGGCCTTTTCACCACAAATTGCTTATGCTCATATTTTAACCATGCAGACAACCCAAAAAGTTATTGGCAACATTTTTTTCGGGACCCTGGAATCTCAAAAACACATACCCTTTGATTGAGGTCTCCGCAGGGGCCTTTTCAGCCCCATGTCTTACTTTCATCGTGTTGTTTTACCACATGATATGGATCACCACAGGACTCCCCTAGATCGGTTTCGGTCCTAAAAACTTATTTTTATCCCTCTTATAGCCTTTTTCGAAGAACCGAAAAATGGCTATTTCAAATACCTTCTAAAAACTTATCATCATTCCCCTTTAAGTCTTTTCACCCCATTGCGTGGTTTGGGTTCATATTTTAACGATACGGGCACCCCAAAGAGTTTTTGACAACTTTATTTTCGGAACCCTGGAATCTCAAAATACACTGAGTAATTTTCCCGAATTGTGTCTTATATTTGCCCTGTTTTTTTTTAACACGTGCTATGGACCACCACACGACTCACTAAGATCCTTTGGCTTCTAAAAATCTGTTTTCATCCTTCTTATGGCTTTTTTTAATAACGGAAAAACAATTGTTTCAAAGACCTTCTAAAAACTCAGATTAATCCTCTTAATGTCTTTTTACCTCGAATCGCTTTCAGTGGGTTCATATTTTAACCATACAGGCTCCCCGGAAAGTTTTTGGCAACCTTTTCTTTTTCGTGACCCCCAAATTTCAAAAAATATTGGATATTAGCCTTTGATTGGAGGCCTCCGGAAGGGCTTTCTTGGCCCCATCTTATTTTACGCCTTGTTTTATTACCAAATAATATGGACCACAACAAGACTCTCCATGATCGGTTTCTGCCTCAAACAACTTGTTTTCATCCCTCTTATGGCCTTCTTTGTAGAGCGAAAAAAAAAAAAAAGAAAAAAACTATCTCAGGGACCTTCTAAAAATTATTATCAACCCTCTTAAAGCCTTTTAACCACGTACAAATCAGTAGGTCTAGGTTCATATTTTAACAATACAGACACCCTGGAAAGTTTTTGGCAACTTTTTTTTTTCGGGACCCCGGAATCTCACAAAAAACAATTGATCATAGTCTTTGATTGAGGTGTCCGGACGGGAATTTTCGACCTCCCGTCCTATTTTCGCCCTGTTGTTTTACCATGTGTTATGGACCACCACAACACTTCCTAGGATTGGTTTTGGCCCCTAAAAACTTGTTTTCATCCCTCTTATGGCCTTTTTCGGAAAACGGAAAGACACCTATTTTAAGGATCTTCTAAAAACTTGTTATCATACCTCTTAAAGACTTTTCACCCAAAATCTCTTGGTCTAGGGCCATATTTTGACCATACAGGAACCATGGAAAATTTTTGGCTGTTTTTTAGGACCCCGGAACCCCAAAAAACAGTGGATAATAGTCTTTGATTAAGGCCTCTAGAGAGGCTGTCCCGCACCCCGTCTATTCTTCATCCCTTTTCTTACCACCTGCTATTGACCATCATAGGTCTCCACACGATTTGTCTCAGCCCCTGAAGACCTCTTATGATCTCTCTTATGACTTCTTCCTGAGAAGGGGAAATCAACCTCTAACAAAACTATCTAAATCATTGTTATCATCCCTCCCATGACCTTTTCAACCCGAATCGCTTGGTTTGGGTTCATATATTGACCATACGGGCACCCCGGATAATTTTTGACAAATTTTATTCTGAGACCCATGAACCCCAAAAAACAGTGGATAATAACCTTGATTAAGGCCTCCGGAGGAGGTGTCCAGAGCCCAGTTTTA
Organism: Suaeda aralocaspica; assembly: GCA_016808085.1. Lineage (NCBI taxonomy): Eukaryota > Viridiplantae > Streptophyta > Magnoliopsida > Caryophyllales > Amaranthaceae > Suaeda > Suaeda aralocaspica. The sequence goes on along the minus strand of PYUH01000395.1, from coordinate 924,561 downwards.
TTTTTGCCTCGTTTTTTTACCACGTCCTATGAACCACCTCAAGACTCCCCACGATCAATTTCGGCCCCAAAAGACCTGTTATGATCCCTCTTATGGCCTTAACCGGAGAAGGGAAAAACACACTCTTTCGGAGCCGTCTAGAACCTTGTTATTATTCATCTTAGGAACTACTCACTCCGAATCGCTTGGTCTTGATTCATATTTTTACTGTATGTGCATCCAAGAAAATTTTTGGTAAAATTTTTTTCGGGACCCCAGAATCCTAAAAAACAGTGGATAATAGCCTTTGTTTTAGGTATTCGAAAAGGTCGTTCCAGGCCCTCGTCGTTTTTTTTGCCCTGGTTTTTTACCACGTGCTACGGACCACTATAGGAATCCCTACAATAGAATATGGCCCATAAAGACCTCTTATGATCCCGCTTATGACCTATTCCGGAGAAAGGAAAAACAGCATCTTACGGAATCGTCTAGGGCCTTGTTATTGTCCCTTTTATGACCTTTTCACCCCGAATTGGTTGGTCTAGGTTTGTATTTTCACCGTACGGGCACCCCGGAAATTTTCGGCAAATTTTTATTCTGGGACCCTAGTTCCCCGAAAAATAGTGGATAATAGTCTTTAACTGAGGCCTTCGGAAGGGCAATCGTGGGCCCCGTTTTATTTTTGCCCCATTTTTTTTTATCACGTGCTCTAGACCACCATAGGGTAGCGCACGATCGATCTTGTCCCCTAAAAACTTGTTATGCTCCCTGTTATGGCCTCTTTCGGAGAAGGGAAAAACAGCCTCTCATGGAACCGTCTAGAAGCTTGTTATTATCCCTCTTATAATCTTTTAACCCCGAATTGTTTGATTTGAGTTCATATTTTGACCATACGGGCACCGAGGAAAAGTTTTAGCACTTTTATTTTAACCCCGTTTTATTTTTCACGATCGATCTTAGTTTTGCCTCGCTCATGACTCTCCACGATTGGTTTCGGCCCCAAAAGGCCTGTTTCAATACCTCTTACGGCCTCTTCCGGAGATGGCAAAAGCAGCTTCTTACGAAACCGACTAAACCTTGTTATCGTCCCTCTTATGACCTTTTCACCCCGAATCGCTTGATTTGGGTTCATATTTTGACCATAAGGACACCCCGGAAAATTTTCGACAAATTTTATTCCGGGACCCCTGAACCCCAAAGACTGTGGACAGTAACCTTTGTTTTAGGCCTCCAAAGGTGTCGTCCCGGGCGCTGTCGTTTTTTCACCCCGTTTTTTTTACCATGTGCTATAGACCATCATAGGACTTCCCACAATGGGTTTCAACCCCTAAAAACCTCTTATGATCCTTATTATGGCCTCTATCGGAAAAAGGAAAACCCACCTCTTACAAAACCGTCTAGAACCTTGATATTATCCCTCTTACGACCTTTTCACCCCAAATCGGTTGGTCTGGGTTCATATTTTGACTATACGAGCACCGCGAATAATTTTTGGCAGTTTTTTTTTCGAGATTCCAGAACCCCAAAAAATAGTGGATAATAACCTTTCATTAAGGCCTTCGGGGGGCTATCCTAGGCACCAAATAATTTTTGCCTCGTTTTTTTACCACGTGCTATGGACCACCTCAGGACTCTCGACAATCAATTTCGGCCCCAAAAGACTTGTTATGATCCATTTTACGACATTTTTAGAGAAGGGAAAAACAGGCTCTTACGCAACCGTCTAGAAACTTGTTATCAATTCTCTTATGACCTTTTCACCCTAAATCGCTTTGTCTGGGTTCATATGTTGTCCATACGGGCACCTCAAAAGAATTTCGGTAGATTTTTTTTTCTAGGAACCCCCAAAAACTAATGAATAATAGCTTTTGTTTTAGGCCTCCAGAGGGGTCGTCCCAGGCCCCATCTCTTTTTTCGACTCATTTTTTTTTACCACGTACTATGGACTACCATAGGAATCCCCGTGATCGATTCGGACCCCTAAAGACCTCTTATGATTCCTCTTATAGCCTCCTCCGGAGAAGGAAAACACAACCTCTTACAGAACCGTCTAGGAACTTGTTATTATCCCTTTTATGACCTTTTCACCTCCGAATCGCTTGGTTTGGGTTCATAATTTGACTATACAAGCACCTTGAAAATTTTTCAGCAATTTTTTTTTGCGAGACCACAGAGCTCCAAACAAAAGTGGATAATAACCTTTGTTTTAGGCCTCCAAAGGGGGCGTCTCGGGCCCAGTCGTTTTTTCGCCCCGTATTTTATCATGTGCTATAGATCACCATAGGATTTCCCACGATCAGTTTCAGCCCCTAAAAACCTCTTATGATCCCTCTTATAGCCTCTACCACAAAAGAGAAAAACAACCTCTTACGAAATCGTCTAGAACATAATTTGGAAAATTAGATTACTCCAAAAGATGAATATTACTCCAAAACATAATTTGGAACCCTAATACTTAAATGTAAAGGGATAAGATAATGTAATTAGATTCAGTAATTCCGATAGAGTTTCAATTTTCCTAAAATATCATTCAAACCAATATAATTTTAAATTATTTGCAAAATATAGATGTGAAGAATCAATAATTGAATGATTAAAGAGACAAAATTCTAACCTCTAATAAGTTTAGATGTCAAGAATCAATTATGGAATGATTAAAGAGACAAAATTCATAACTTCTAATATATCTCTGTACACTGAGTTTCAAATACTATTTTCCGCACACACTCACTTATACATATAAAACGAACCTCAACACATAAACTCAAATGACTGTATATGTACACCGAAATTTACATATCATCTGTATAGTCTATTAATGCAAACTTTACATGCAAACCTATTTTACCTCCGTCTGTCACAAGTTTAGCGGCTGTGACCAACCAGTGTCCTGGAGCATCGTGTGGACCACGCAGCACCTCTGAAGCATCCACATATTTAAGCAGCTTCTCACAATTGACGGGAACTGGAGGGCCATTGGGATAAACACCTGAATTTAATGCAGCTGGTTGCTTTTTGGGTGGACTGCTGTTTTGCTTTTGTGTGAACGTAAAAGTTGTGCTCAATGTCATGAGGATACTCGACTTGTGAGATGCTTGGGGAGCGGCAGCCCATTCAGTTTTCCTGATAGTGCAGTTAGTAATGTGGCTGTAGAACAACCGAAGGTGAAGCGCTGTTTTTGGCCACCGACCTTTTGTGAGGAGCTGGGCCCCGGTAACAATAAAGACCCCTGTTGTTTTGCCCTGAAGCCAGTTTGGGTCATGCTTTACTGCTGATGTGCAGACTTTTGAGAACCTCTTCCATCTAACACGTTCTAAGAATTGGCCGTCGGGATCATAATCATCCGAACCCCGCCACTGACCGTGATTATGAATTGATGAAAATGTCATAGAGTTAGGTAGGGTTGTCAGATGTTGGGCATGGATGGCCAGTTGATTGCAACGCTTCCCTTCCAAGTATAGACGTAAACCTACAATAGGTTTCAAACTACTCGAAACCTAAAAGCAGAGAAAAGACAGGACCAAAATTTTAATAAATTATATGGAAATTTGAAACAAGTACAAGAAAAAAAAAAAAAAAACAAAGAAGATAACGACAATGGTGTACCTTAGTGGAATTAACACGAATCTTTGGACCAAGTAAGCTGAATTGAAGAAACGATGATGAAGATGCAACTCTTTGATGCTGGAGAGGGAGCTCATTATACATTGGTGCCCATTGTCTTGGGACTTGAAATTCCAAAAAGTATTGCAGATCTTCTGGAGCAGGTTTGTCTGACAAGGGAGAAAATCTATTTCAGATTGCCAATATAACTATCAAAAAAACGAATGACTCATAAGCAAAAGAAAGCAGGAGTCAAACTTTTCAAGTCCTCGAGAATATTCATTCACATCCAAAAGACAGTGTTGCTAAACAAACAATGGAGGATTGAACTAAAATACAGATATATACAGAAAAGAAGCACCGGCAAACAGGAAAGAAAATGAAACATAAACTTCTACAATACAATGGCAAACAAAGAAAACTTACATCTTAGATACAAATTAATTGCATGGCTAAGGTAACCGCTTCCTGGGATCCCAGTAAGGAGGGAAGTAATAGGAACAAACTTAAAGAGAATAGCATCAGGATGACTAGGCACAGTCTGGAGCCATTGGGAGTGACTATGCAAAAACACATTTCCCCCTCTTCGTGATCGTACAACAGAGAGTCCCTGGAAAAAATAACAATGTTATTGACAACTGCTACATAATAGCAACAAAACCTGGAGTTTAATGCTCGATCAAGCTTCACACACACTTACCTCCTTGTTTGACGTTTCTACAATGCTTGTTAATTGAATAATACTGGACTGCTGGATCCGATTGAAAACCTCAGGAGCCTATAAAATGAAAGAAATTACTGCGTATTTTAGCCTAATAAATTCAATCATACAAAAACTGAGAACACATGTCAACTAAATCACATACCTTTTGTTTTCCATCCCAAGTTTGTCGCTGTGACAGTGGATCTTTACCATCAGAAAACAGCGCGTCTCCAAGATCTTCCAGATGTGCTCGGAGTTCAGCCGGAGGGATTTCTGATGAAGGTGTCTGTCTGACACAAATTAAATCTTGTCCTCCAACGGCCAAGCCTACAATTATATGTGTTCCGTACTTCTGAATAAACCTGCCTAACAAGTCAGATCAGCAAATGGTGCAGCAAACTAAACAAAGGAGAAAATAATTCCCAGAGATCAAGAAAGACAAGATACCAATAGCATGTTAAGATATTCAAATTGAAGTTTTATACAGAACATGATATAAATGAATGGAAGCTTTTTAGAAAAGACTTGCAAAGATTACTAGTTTTTATCACAAAATACCCTTGGGTTAAAAGCTGCATGAAACTACCTTGTATCAAGTTTTCATTGCAAAGAGGTATCTTTCGCCATAATATAGACTTTTGACTTGCCGATTCAGCATTAACCCATCACTCACATCTCACTTAACATACTTCCCCTCTTCTTGTTGCCTATGAGTTCACCCTTTCACTACATTTAAGGGTTGACCACTTCTCTCCTCAATCAATCCTTATTTAGGTTACAATCCAAGCACATTTGTGTTCATCGGCTTCAAAATGAGGTCCACATAGTTTGTCAACCATCTATAATCCACTGAGGGGTACCTTCTGACAATTAAAATTTGATGGGAGGTAGTTTTGTGCCACTTTAGCGTTTTTTCAAATCCAAAAGGTACTTTCTAACAGTTAAAAAAATATACTTCCTCCGTTCCATATTACTTGCAACGTCGGTCATTTTAGGAAGTTTCAAATTACTTGCAACGTTACCCAATTTAGTAACTTTTTACAATAGAGTTACCAAAATACCCTCAAGTTACCTCTTTAATATCTTGACTATTTAGATTGTATTTTGACTCTTTTACCAATGTACTTCGACTTCTTTCATTTTATTTTATAACACTTAATTGAACTTATGTTTATAATTAGAGCTAATGTTAGAAATTATATTCTGGCTTAGGGGTAATTGCTAAGCTCAAATTAAAGTCAGTCCAACTATCCAACAACAATTAGCAAAAATTTAACCACTGAACTTCATTATTTTTGGGTTCTTTCATTTTCTTACAATAAACCTCAAAACCCACATTTTTTTTCTCTCTCTTTCTCATACCTGTTTCACCATTAAGTTTGTAGATTTATCCTTCACTTGAATTTTTTCTTGTGTTATTCAAAAAAAAAAAAAAAAAAAAAAAAAAAAAAAAAAAAAAAAAAAAAAAAAAAGAACTAACACCAAGAAAATAAGTTGGAAGGATAAATTAACATTAATGGCGTGTTGACTGGAGACATGGTATAACATGGTATGAGAAATCTGAGAGCGCCGAAAAAAATGTGAGGTT
>PYUH01000395.1:897970-917331 GCA_016808085.1 Suaeda aralocaspica | reverse complement strand
TAAAAAAAAAAAAAAAAAAAAAAAAAAAAAAAAAAAAAAAAAAAAAAGAATCCTTGTGCTAACTTATATCATCAAAAAATGAGTAAAAATGGAAGATCTAGCCCCTTGAAGTGATTCAATTAAAGATATGTCGAATGCTATTAGTTCGACTTTCTCCGAAAGCCATCACTCAGATTCTCTTTCATGAAACTTGATTATGATGTCCTGCTTATCTTACTATAGTCGAAAGGTCATTTAGCACACAAGTAATTGTTGTATTAGATGCCCAGCAAGTGTTGTAAGTTATTTGGATTTTTCTATGTTAGCAAAGGGAATAATTTGGGACATTTTAATTTTCATTTTTACTTTGGTGATGTAATTTTATTAATTAATTTGTTGGATTTGACTGTATGATCTAATTTGTAATCTGATTTTATGATCTATTTTGGATGATTTAGTGATCACCTATTGTTGATATGATTTTGATGATTTTTTTAGCTAGTGTTGTCGTGGTTCATGTGATTTTGGATGATTATATATATATGATGTAATGTTGATCTGATTTACTCTATCTCTTACGATGGGCCCTATACCTAATCAGTTTTTCGGTTCATTACTTTGTGGGGGCAAATTGGGAAAGAGGATACAAAGTGGTGAACAGTGAAATTTTTTAGATAGTGATTTTTTACCTCAATGTTGCAAGTATTTCGGAACAGAGGAAGTATAAAATTGATTTTGTAAGGAAATTTTTGAATGAAAAGAATTGGACCAAGACAAGCAAGAACTCACAAGTATGCTCATTACGCCTGATGATTCCAAAATATATGAAAAATATTCTTTAACTAAGTAATCAGGGTAAAAGTGCAAAGGAAAAGCTACCTTGATAACGATGCAGGATCCCAATGTGAAGGAACAGAATTTTTTACTTCGTCATGGAGAACAATGGCAGATGCCATCAAGTGCAAGTGGTACAAAGCAACGAAATAACCATCAAAGGCAAGATGCTTGGTTTCTGCAACATCATTTAACCAGGCACCACTAAAATTGAATATAGAATTGAAGTATCCAGAAGGAACTTTTCCTTGTACACTAGATCTCTGATTGAGCAATTCTGACATCTGCAGCAGGATAATGTAAAACTACTATCAGAATCAGCATAAGATCACAAAATACTTCATTAGTCTTCTGGAAAACTAGATTACTAGTAGTAAAATAATATGTGTTGGTAACTTGGTAAATGCATATGCAAACAAATGACAACCCTGAGCCAATGGCAGTGCCGAATTTATAGTAGAACTACTTATAACAGATTCACGATATGCATTCTCACTACTAGGGCAATAATTTTCAAAGAACAAAAGAATCCGACATCCCCCATAGACATAGCTATTTCGGCAGCACCATCTGTACCTATCATACATTACTAGGAGTATTGGTACTTTCCGATTCTTCTTTGTAAGAACATTAAAAGGCCCCTTAAACGCGCATTCTCATCTACATATTCTAAAGAATCTTTTGGCAATGGATTAAACGCAGTATAATAGCACAAACCCTACATTCAGCTAATTGACATTTATCAAATCTTCACAATATGTAAGGAAAACCATAGTTATGTGAGGGTCATTACGAAATGTTTAGAGTTGATAAAGTATACTCCATACTCCATACCAACTACCAAGTATTATGTTAGGGTAGGAGGATCATTTTGAACACTTTTATCTAGCTGTGTATTCAGGTAATAACAATGCCAAGTGGTCGAGGAGGTGACAAAACGACAAGAGTAGAAGGAAGAGAGAGTAGAAACGCAAAGTTGCAAAAAAAGGAGCAGTGTTTCGCAATTCAAAAACTCTAGCTATCCATTCAAATAAAAATCTAATACGCTTCTTCAAAAATCTTCACCTTCACTATAAACAACCCAAATTTGATAACTTCTCATCTCTCCCACTAGAATAGTTCAACTTATACTCATAGAACAATCAGTCCACTAATGCCAATAAACCTACTACTCATCTACTCTGGGTACCTCCTTTCCGAAATTATTTGCAAAGATGTGACATATCGTGTGAGTGGAAAACATCTACTTGTTAATTGTTACCATATAATTCGGAACAGAGGTAGAATTAAACATTCTTGTACACCATGTTGCTATTTATTTTCTCTCCAATTAATCTACTAATTTTTTTTTTTAATTATTGTCTTAATCAAACAATTTCATTTTTTTTACCTTAATAATTTGAGGAAAATTTTGTTTTGAATAGTATCCATATTTCATAATCATCAATCAAAATCACAATAATTCTAGTAATTACTGAAATTCAGTGACAATATATTTTAAATTTTAGCTTTTTTTCATAATCATCCAAATTTTCAGCTAAAATTAAATTAAATTAAAAATTCAGCAGCCGTTAAACAACAATTGTACAATCATAAATTCATAATTAGCTTAAAATCAACTACATACTACTTTCATACAATTAAATTACACAATAATTTCAAAAATATAATAAAATACTATTAAAAAATAAAAAGTGAAAATTAAAGAAAATGAAAAGAGTTAAAAACCTGATTAAATTGAAGAACATCAGACTTAAATCGCAATTGTTCACCTTTATCACAACGAATATCAACAGAAACACCAGGAATCGAAACGTTTCCACCAGGAAGAACAACGTTTCGTTTATGCGTTTCGTCTAAAACAACAAGTCTTTCTTTTTTCGCGAATTTTAACCTAAAATCAGATGTTAGATCAAACCCTAACCCTAAAGCTTCAATTGCCTTTTCATCTCTTTCTTCTCCCCAATCCTCCATTTTTACGCTAATTGAAGAAATTTCTCCCAAAAAAAGAAAAAAACACAGAAAAATTGATACTTTTTTTAATTAATTGAATAACAATTAAGTTGATGAAAAATGGAAGTTCAAAAGTACGATGATGATGATGATTTTAATGGAGGTTGAAGATAAATTTGAAGGAATTCAAAAGTCAAAGAAACATGGAATTCAATTCGCCATTATTGACTAATTGAAGCTTTGTTTTTTTTTTTTTTTTATTGTGATGAATAAATAAAAAAGGAAAAAAATAAATATAAAAAAGGCGAAATACAGAAGAAGGAAGAATGAAAGTGAGGAAAGTGTATTGTAATTGAAGTTGAAGAGGGAACTGTAAAGTGGGTCCCACTCTTTGGATTGTTTTGACTCTGGTTGTGTTGCTCTTACTCAGTCAACTTTTTTAATATTATCTCCTGTGATGGTGATGGGTAGTGATTTCCGCACTTTTTTCAAGTTCGTGTTTTTGTTATTAAAGGAAATTTAAGATAGAAAGAGAGGATAGAAATTATTAATGGTTAGAGAGCGATCAATGTGGATGATGAGAGTAAAACTTATGATGTTTGGAAATTGGGAGAAAAGTTCTAATTAACTAAATTATTCCTCACAATAAAAATTGTGCGAACATAAATTTGTTGAGTGCCAAAATTATTAACTGCAAAAGAAGAGTGAATATTATTAGGAGCCCTTGTTAGGCTTGAGCTTCTTTGAAATTGTTGTGGATTTTACTTTGCGGTAATTACAAAAACAATCATTAAAAAAATAAAAGCTTTAAAGCATTACTAAAGTTTTGACCTAATAAATCATTTAATTGTCAAATAGGCGTTAACACTATTTTATCTTCTGAAATGATGATGTATTTTTTCCCGCCTTTCATAATTGCTAGTTTCTTATTTTAAATTTGAAAAAATGATATTAATACTCGGTATAGTTTACTCTGTTAAATATCTTATATATGTAATTTTTAACTATTATTTTATACGTCCCTTAATCTTTGTAACATGGATGCAATTTTTGTTAGGTTTTTTTTTTGGAAGGGATTAATTGTTACAAAGATAAAGGGATGGAAGAAATATTAACGAAGCTCATGGGCCATGCGCTGACGCCTGTAATACTCGTATTAGAATTACATTTAACTTGTGCATTGAATCATGTTAAACAACATTAATAAGTGTCACATATTAACTACAAATGCATATGCTGATATGCTATGTAGCATGGAAACAAGGAAGCAAGAATTCCCTATATATATATATATATAAGGAACAAAGAAAAGTATAGAAAAATAAATAAATTTAATAAAATGTAAACAAAAAAAATTACTTACACATAAATATATAATTTTATATGGTATTACAAAAAGAAAATCAATCTTAAATAAAACATTAGACTACACTTCACCAATAAATTAATCGACATCACTCATCTGTGTCAACCTTCGTGCTGAGAATAGAGAAAAGAAGCTAACACAAAATATGTTAGGAACAATTATTTAAGAATAGAGAAAGCCTTAAAAGAAAGAAACACTAAACAACAATTGTCGGCGAAAACATGGCGCATGTTAAGAGTGTTCATATTTAGTGTTTTGGTTAGGGGCTTAGGGCTCAACGCTTTGGCGTGTTAAATGAGATTATTGCATAAGTGGGTTCTTAGGGCCTATTTACTTCAGCTTAAAATCAGTTCAGTTCAGTTCAGCTCCGCTCAACTCAGTTCAGTTCATTTCGGCTCCGTTCAGTTCAGTACAACTCCAAACAGTTCAATTCAGCTATTTTCAGTTGAAGTAACACAGGTCGTTACTTCGGAACTTCTCTATAAGGAAGCTAATAGTTTATTGAAGGTTGAAATCCAATTTTGGGCGTCCTAGGCTTACCTACTACACGTGGTAAAAAAAAACACATGGAAAAAACAAGATGAAGCTCGCGCGGCACAGCCACTCGGGAGTTGAAAACGAATACATGTTGTAATACTTTTTGGGGGTTTCGTGATCCTAGAAAATAGATTGTTAAAAATTATAGTGTGCTCCTATACNAATTTGAAGGAATTCAAAAGTCAAAGAAACATGGAATTCAATTCGCCATTATTGACTAATTGAAGCTTTGTTTTTTTTTTTTTTTTATTGTGATGAATAAATAAAAAAGGAAAAAAATAAATATAAAAAAGGCGAAATACAGAAGAAGGAAGAATGAAAGTGAGGAAAGTGTATTGTAATTGAAGTTGAAGAGGGAACTGTAAAGTGGGTCCCACTCTTTGGATTGTTTTGACTCTGGTTGTGTTGCTCTTACTCAGTCAACTTTTTTAATATTATCTCCTGTGATGGTGATGGGTAGTGATTTCCGCACTTTTTTCAAGTTCGTGTTTTTGTTATTAAAGGAAATTTAAGATAGAAAGAGAGGATAGAAATTATTAATGGTTAGAGAGCGATCAATGTGGATGATGAGAGTAAAACTTATGATGTTTGGAAATTGGGAGAAAAGTTCTAATTAACTAAATTATTCCTCACAATAAAAATTGTGCGAACATAAATTTGTTGAGTGCCAAAATTATTAACTGCAAAAGAAGAGTGAATATTATTAGGAGCCCTTGTTAGGCTTGAGCTTCTTTGAAATTGTTGTGGATTTTACTTTGCGGTAATTACAAAAACAATCATTAAAAAAATAAAAGCTTTAAAGCATTACTAAAGTTTTGACCTAATAAATCATTTAATTGTCAAATAGGCGTTAACACTATTTTATCTTCTGAAATGATGATGTATTTTTTCCCGCCTTTCATAATTGCTAGTTTCTTATTTTAAATTTGAAAAAATGATATTAATACTCGGTATAGTTTACTCTGTTAAATATCTTATATATGTAATTTTTAACTATTATTTTATACGTCCCTTAATCTTTGTAACATGGATGCAATTTTTGTTAGGTTTTTTTTTTGGAAGGGATTAATTGTTACAAAGATAAAGGGATGGAAGAAATATTAACGAAGCTCATGGGCCATGCGCTGACGCCTGTAATACTCGTATTAGAATTACATTTAACTTGTGCATTGAATCATGTTAAACAACATTAATAAGTGTCACATATTAACTACAAATGCATATGCTGATATGCTATGTAGCATGGAAACAAGGAAGCAAGAATTCCCTATATATATATATATATAAGGAACAAAGAAAAGTATAGAAAAATAAATAAATTTAATAAAATGTAAACAAAAAAAATTACTTACACATAAATATATAATTTTATATGGTATTACAAAAAGAAAATCAATCTTAAATAAAACATTAGACTACACTTCACCAATAAATTAATCGACATCACTCATCTGTGTCAACCTTCGTGCTGAGAATAGAGAAAAGAAGCTAACACAAAATATGTTAGGAACAATTATTTAAGAATAGAGAAAGCCTTAAAAGAAAGAAACACTAAACAACAATTGTCGGCGAAAACATGGCGCATGTTAAGAGTGTTCATATTTAGTGTTTTGGTTAGGGGCTTAGGGCTCAACGCTTTGGCGTGTTAAATGAGATTATTGCATAAGTGGGTTCTTAGGGCCTATTTACTTCAGCTTAAAATCAGTTCAGTTCAGTTCAGCTCCGCTCAACTCAGTTCAGTTCATTTCGGCTCCGTTCAGTTCAGTACAACTCCAAACAGTTCAATTCAGCTATTTTCAGTTGAAGTAACACAGGTCGTTACTTCGGAACTTCTCTATAAGGAAGCTAATAGTTTATTGAAGGTTGAAATCCAATTTTGGGCGTCCTAGGCTTACCTACTACACGTGGTAAAAAAAAACACATGGAAAAAACAAGATGAAGCTCGCGCGGCACAGCCACTCGGGAGTTGAAAACGAATACATGTTGTAATACTTTTTGGGGGTTTCGTGATCCTAGAAAATAGATTGTTAAAAATTATAGTGTGCTCCTATACTTTTTGGGGTTCGACAAGTCATAAGAAGAGTCCTGAGAGAACGAAAAGACTAGTATGTTTTTTTTTTTTTTCAGAAACTGTTTAAAGAGGGAAGATAACAAGTTTTTAAAGGCTAAAAGCAAGCGTAGGGCATCCTGGTTAGGGTCACCTACAACACATGGGAGAAACACAGTGCGAAAACAAGATGAAGCTGATCGGCATAACTCTCTCGAAGCTGAAAACAAATACAATAATTCATAGTTTTCGAAGGTATTAGGGTCCTAACAAATTAAAAAAAATACCCAAAATTTTGCATGGTGCCCTTATGGTCAAAAGAGGGTTGTAGTACAACTTATCGGGGTTTGAAAGGTCATAAGAAGGTCCCGAGATGACGAAAAAACCAATGTCCCCTTTTTCAAAATCCCAAAGAGAAAACGTGACTAATTCTTAAAGGTTGAAAAGGACCGTCGTGGGTCACCCCAAGGTTGACGGAAGAAAGTGGGTGAAATTTGGGAAGAAAACAAGATGGAGTTCAGGAATGCCCTCTAAAATCAGAAAATAAAGGATATGAGTCATGTTTTTTGGGAATTCCGAGGTACTGAAAAAAAAAAGTTGGCCTAAAATTTTACTTGTTGTCCCTGAGATCATGGGAAGGCCATAGATAATTGAAAATAACTAGAAAGCTAACAACACGGTATTTATAGAATAAGAAATACCCTTTTTTGAGATTTTCGAGGGAAACTGAAAAGAAGAAAGTAACTTGGCTCGTAAGTTGAGGGAGGATCATAATTCAGTACTCGACTTAGGAATATCATGAAACTCTTGTATGTAAGCTGCGCTACAAAGTTTCCGAAATACTTCATTTAACATCTAAAGTTTTTTTATATGAGAAACGTTTTCGATTTTTAAATTAGGTTTTGAAAACATTTTCGAAACGCCAAAACTCTAGGTCCTAGACGATGGAACACCAAAATTCTACGTCCCAGACGTTTTCATGCATATACCTCTTACTTCTTTCTTCATAGCTCATATACCTCTTATTCACTAGAGGGTCTTTCTCCTCTTGCGAAACATGCATGTAACAAGTAGAACGACAATGTTCGTTATTGAATGAAACTTTCTTACAAGTGAATCTGTTGGGACTTGGGAATGAGAAAGAATTCAAAAGGTAATTTGTATCTTGAAAGAGCAATAAATGGGACTATTTGATCTCAACCACCTAAAGTCAAAAGGCACATGTTACACATAGATGCAATAATTATTAAGGTCTCAAAAAAATTAGTCATCAAATTCGTTTTTTTTCTTATTATTTGTCCATTTTCCTTTAATAATTATATGCTCTTTTTTGTTCGTTGGTTTTAAATTAGTACTCGTTCATTCTTCACTAACACAATCACTTAAATTAGGTTAATAGGAATAAGACGATAGATAAAATTTCTTATTATTTGTCCATTTTCCTTTAATAATTATATGCTCTTTTTTGTTCGTTGGTTTCAAATTAGTACTCGTTCATTCTTCACTAACACAATCACCTAAATTACGTTAATAGGGATAAGACGATAGATAAAAAAAAAAAAAGTACTCCGTAAAAGAAATATTCAATGGGATATTTCCGTATTTATGATTTTAGTTTCCTCCTCCCCTTGATCCCTTCCTCATATCTCCATTTCATGGGTCAATTACTTTCTTCTTCTAGTCTTCTACACCATAGTTCTAGGTAGCTACCCGTGAAACATCTTAGGCACACCAAAAACTCCATTCGATCATATATTAAAAAGAATAGAATCCTCAAAAGGCATAAAATGTCCGAATGTGTAACTATTAGAGGACATGTGGATGCATCATGGGCTCTTCCATACCCAGAGCTAATTAATATTCCACTTGAAGGTGATGGGTGGATGAGATTCAAATAAACTCGTAACCTTGGAGTCACGTTAGCACTGATACAATATTAGAGCACCAAGTCAACTAAAAGTTTAAGCGGATGGTTTCAGAAATAATTTATATACTCTATTAGTAACCTCCATTTTCCGGGTTCTAGATAATGCGTTAGTTTGTTGTTCTCAGTCCCATCATATTTACTCTGACAAACACCCAAGAAGGAAGCTTGTATCTCTTTGAATGAGTTTGAATGTTTGATGATGCATTCCCTAATGATGTATTCATTTTTTTGCTCTCTAGATACTCATTTACACCATCTTATAGAATGTTTAATAGTCTACCCTTGTTATCCAAGGCAAACGACTAACATGCATGTCAACCATAGATTAGCTCTTCGGAAGGTTATTCCGAGGCCCATCTCGTTGTTGCACCATCATTTTCATTCCCACACGACAATGAGCACACTGGGAGTCCTTTGGCTTTAGCCTTTGAAAACAAGTAATATGCCCTCCACGAATGATTCGCGTACAAAGGATGTGATTCCTACACCAATCTATGTCCTATATATTGCCACTAGATGATTGTTCGAATGCCCTCCCTTGACCCATAGTTTAGCATGAAAATTTTTCGACCATTTTTTCCCAATATCTAGATACCCCAAGAAACGTGAATTTGTATTAAATTGGCTTTATCTCTTTTTAGCCAATATTTCTCCCATGTGTTGGTTGCCTCGTTGATAACCCCAAGCTGGCCCCACATCTTGTTTCATCACCAAAGTAATGTTGCATGTCCCCGTTGGAAGAATTCTAAACCATAGACATATAAGATTTCGATTGCTTTTGACATCCTTTTATTATTATTCGAACCCCAAGTAAACTATCTAGGGGCCCTCTTGTGACCCGAGGACATAATGTCAAATCTCTAGCCAATAGCCAAAAACCTCAAGCGAATATATAACTTTTGTTTTCGACTTACATTGGACCATCTTAGGTTCCATCTCTTTTCCTTAAATCTTTCTTTCACATACTAGTGATAATCTCAAAAGCGGCCACATATGTATTATATTCTTTACTAAAAACATGTTTTTCTTTCCTGTAAGTAGGATTTTTTAATTAAGGGACTATAGACTTTTCTTACAAGTATGTCATCGTCTTATGGTTTTTAATAAACAATGACTTGCACCGTCCTCACCCGCGATAGAGAGTAAGGAAATAATATTGGGTATTGTGATTGATTACCAACTGCTTTACCTAAACATATTGCCCTGGTCTACTTGGAAGTATTTTGGTTTTTAATTGACAAGATTTTAATATTGGCGAATTGGCGTTGATCTATCATTCGCCAATTATCTTATGTCTTTTTCCCCTACAGCAATGTGCTTGTCTTTGAGGATTTTTTGCCCATTTTTTAGGCTTTGTTTACTATATACACCTTAATACCTATATTATGGCATGAGTATTTTTTATCGACTTGCTTCGAACGCTATCCCATAAAATACTTAGTGTATGTTTACTTCAACTAAAACCAGCTGAATTGAACTGAACAGAATTGATTGAAGTTGAATTGAACTGAACAGATTTTAAGTTGAAGTAAACATGTCCGTATTGATCATAAATAGATATTTGGTTTCTTTTAAAAAAGTTATTTGGTACATTGTTAAAAGGCCGGATAATAAATTCATTATTACAAATAACAAGGTTATATTAAAAAAAATATAGAAAATTAAGTACTCCATAAGTATTGATAATGATAGAATAAATGAATAATTAAACATATAGTGGAGGATGGAAGTTATCACCAATTATCCACTCAAACCACTCAAAATTTAGATATGATTGCTATGTTGATCTTCAAATTTTCAAGATTGACCGATTAATTTTTGTTGTTCAACTTTTTCCTAGATTTGGGTTGAGTGTAAATGACGGCTTAAAATTAAGGATTGGTATTATTAGACATAAGTCTATATTCTTTGGTCCTTGACAGTCAAAGTAAGACTTGACTCAATTTACTCCATACATGATATTGGAATCTTAGAATTATCTCCGACTTTCACATGAGTTTCAAAGTGTCAATTGTTCATCAGTCATGAAATTGTTGAATCTATCTATTACAAAGTACTAAAAAAGTTATAGTCTATTTTCAATTCTTGTAGGAAAATATAAAATGAAAAAATATAGCAAAAGAGTTGAACTTTTGACACCTTTTTAAGAATGGCAATGGGAAAAGGAGATAACTTATAATACATCAGCTATGAATTAATTGCAACAAAAATAATAATTTGTGAGGTATAAAATAATACTTTGTTGAAACTAATTCGTGGCGGATGTAGTATTATTAACTTTACAGATGGCTACATTGCCTACATGATAGTATGATACAATCATCTCATCATATGTTAGATTCTTATCTGAGTCAAATAGACGATTGAAATTAACTTTTTGTTATTATTGATTTGGATTAGGCTACTTACCAATTTCAATCTAGTAACGATGGATCTATTATAAGCTGGACATGATACGCTTTGATCGAGTTGAGTTGTGTCATATTTCATATAAGACTTGATCACTTGTTTGCGGGACACATGCAGTTGACCCATAACTCGTCTTATTAATCATGTGGTTGCGACTTTGATGATTAAAAAACATGATAATAATATGAAATTAATTTTTCATTACTATTGGGGTGTAATAAAGTTGTTTTTAATTAGGTCTAATAAATGTACAAATGTCACGTAACACGTACACGGTATTTGTATTTGTGAAGTCTAAAGAAAAGTCATCAAAATTCAATTCCATTAAAGCTAAAAGTGATGTTTATCAATTCAAATACGGATTGATTGATTGATTGATATTTGTAAGTTCCAACCATTTTGAGTTTTGTGAAAGTGAAGTTTTAGGATAGGAATTGCTGCAATTAATCAAACTCCCTAATTAGTAAGAAATAAATTTTGACCTTGATCCTCAAAAGATTAAATTTTTTTCTACTAATATTTTATACTAGAGTACTTGTGATCCAATGGCGAACTAGGATGAGCCTAATGTAGTAAGAAAAAATTAAATCAAACGAGTTGGATCAAGCCAAGTCTGACCATGGTCCATGGCCCTTCCAAAGCCCAAACCATCAAACTCGACCCGAAATCATGCCCAAAACTATTACTAAAATCATATTTGTAGTTAGGTCGCTACAACCAAGCTATTTCACTTCCCGTTTGTAAAATTTTTTGCATGTGAAAATTTTAAACTTGGTGATATATGCTTTTTTTTTTTGGTATTAGGGAGTCACAAAAACAAGTCGTGAAAAATGATCTCTCAATCTTCTGGAATTGGGAGCTGAGGAAAGCTCTAAACAATTGAGCTATTCCTCACACTCTGCATTGTTTTATGTTAATTACGGAGTAATAAAAATATGAAGAACCATTTGAAATTAAGAAAAATATAGCTTAGTCTAGCCATACATGTCTATTGTCCAGCCATAACTTTAAGCTCATAGGACAAACCGAAAAACCAATGATTTCTTTATTAGGAACGCGAAGCAATGATTTTCACAACTCCCAACTACTTTTAATGTGTGACTAATAATGTGTCAAGTTAAGTCGGATTTACTCGTAAGAGTCGTTCTTGATTCACTAAGGTTATTCTCTTACCATTTTGGAAAAAAATTGTTAAATTATCTTAGTACGGTGTACTAATTATGACTTATTATAATTTGTGGTTTTCTATTTCGTTTTTCTATTTTCTAATTTGTTCTTCTTTTCCTTTCACGTAACTTTCTGTCTTCTATTTTTTTGTTCTTGATTTAAATTCATGATGAATTTTGCATCTAATATGAAGTCCTTCATTTTAATTATTTAATCTCGTGTTTTTAGCTTCTATATTGCTCATAAATTGCACTTTTATGATGTTTGATGCAATTTCCATGGATTGTGAGTAGTTAATTTCTAGGTTTTGAGTGAAACTCTCAATGTAGTAATGGAAAATTAGTTGCATGTTAGGGTTTAAATGATTTGGGTTATAACTTATAATTAGTAAATGTGTTAAAAGGTAAAGGCACAAGTTATTTGCATTTTCTAATACACCTCTAATATTCATATTTATTTCTCGAAACAGTTTAAATAATTATTTTAATTTCCAAACAATACCCTTAATTTATTATCTTTAACACTGTGAAGAATAGCTTGCATGGTTAGAGTTTCACTCCCAATCCTACAAAATCATGTAATCAATTCTCATCCTCCAAGCGCCAAAAAGAAAAAAAAGCCTTCGCATCTGGTGAGATGATGCATCTCATGCAGTCATGCATGATTCAATTGAATATATATAGCCCAACGGCCCAACCCATTATAATTAGGAGAATCAATGGGCCGGTCTTGGAATAACAGCGTGCTGAATAGCAGACAAGGGTTTTTGACATTTGAGTTATAAAGCCAAAGTCCGTATTTTTCTCAAAAATGTTGCTTTGTCGTAGTATATGTTTTGGAACATCAATATATCTATAGAGTCTATCACTCTATCTATCTAAAATGTTTTAAAAAATTTTAAAATGCCATAAGAAAGTTCCGTCAAAACAAAATAGAATATTATTCCCTTATTTTTAAATATCTCTAAAAGAGGGGTGAAAACGAGTTTTTATAGACTAAAACTGATTGTGGGGAGTATTGTGACAATGACCCATAACACGTGGTAAAAAACAAGGTGGAAACAAGACGGAGCCCTGGATAGTTCTTGGAAGCTGAAAAGGAAGGGTATTATTTTACATTTTTTTAAGGTTCTTGCATCTCGAAAAAGTGGCCTTCTGGTCAAACTTATGAGCCTTGAGCAGCTAATTGAGATTCAAAAGGTTGTAAGAAAGTCCTATGAGAGTGAAAAAACTATTGTTTTCCTCTACCAAAATCTTTCTGAAAGAGGGATGGTAACAAGTTTTTATTGGCCAAAACCGATAGTGGGTAATCTTGTGGTGATCTAGAACATGTGGTAAAAAAAGGACGGATACAAGATGGAGTTCGAGACATCCCTCCAAAAGCTGAAAACGAAGTCTATCATTCATAGCTTTTTGGAAAAAAATATTCCAAAAATTATACACGTTGATCCTATGGTAAAGCAACTAATCGGGGTTATAATGGCCATACGAAGGTCCTTGGAAAAGCGGAATAGAATATTGTTCCCTTATTCTGAAATATCTCTAAAAAGGGGACGATAACACATTTTAAAGTTCAAAACCATTTATGGAGAGTCTTGCGGTGATCCCAGACACGTGATATAAAAAAAAAAAAAAAAAAAAACAGGACGGAAACAATACAAAGCTCGGGTTAACCCTGCAAAAGCGAAAACACAGAATATTATTCACAATTTTTGAAGGTTCTTAATTTCGTCTCAGGAAAAAAATTATGAAAATTTTACACAAGGACCCTTTGGTCAAAATAAGAACCCTGAGCCCACAACTAATCAAGGTTCAAAAGGCAATAAGAAGGTCTTGTGAGAGCAAAAAAGACTACCGTTTTCTTCTTCCGTATTAATTATGAAAGAGGGAAGATATATAACAAGTTTTTATACGGGATATCTTTCCGGAAGCCGAAGCCGAAAACGAAGATTATAATTCACAATTTGCAAAGGTTCCAGGTTCTCGGTAAAAAAAAATCTGAAAATATTACACGGTGCCCTAATGTTCAAAATTGATTCCCGGCCTCAACAGCTAATCGGGGTTTAAAAGGATATCAAAAGGTTCGAGGAGTGCGAAAAAGGCACTATTGTTCCCTTTTTCAGAAATTTCTCAGAAAGAGGGATGGTAACAAGTTTTTNGAAAAAAAAAAAAAAAAAAAAAAAAACAGGACGGAAACAATACAAAGCTCGGGTTAACCCTGCAAAAGCGAAAACACAGAATATTATTCACAATTTTTGAAGGTTCTTAATTTCGTCTCAGGAAAAAAATTATGAAAATTTTACACAAGGACCCTTTGGTCAAAATAAGAACCCTGAGCCCACAACTAATCAAGGTTCAAAAGGCAATAAGAAGGTCTTGTGAGAGCAAAAAAGACTACCGTTTTCTTCTTCCGTATTAATTATGAAAGAGGGAAGATATATAACAAGTTTTTATACGGGATATCTTTCCGGAAGCCGAAGCCGAAAACGAAGATTATAATTCACAATTTGCAAAGGTTCCAGGTTCTCGGTAAAAAAAAATCTGAAAATATTACACGGTGCCCTAATGTTCAAAATTGATTCCCGGCCTCAACAGCTAATCGGGGTTTAAAAGGATATCAAAAGGTTCGAGGAGTGCGAAAAAGGCACTATTGTTCCCTTTTTCAGAAATTTCTCAGAAAGAGGGATGGTAACAAGTTTTTATAGGTCGAAATCCATCTTGGGGAGTCCTGTGATGAGTCCCCACGGTCAATTTTGACCTCTTAAAACTTGTTATGTTCTCTCTTTAACGAGATTTTGAGAAAATGACACACTAGTATTTTTCACTTTCTAGGGAATGCCTTATGCTCTTTCGAACCCAAGCAAGCTACTCGAGAGCTCTATTTTGACCCTAGGGACACCACGTTAAATTTTTGGAATTTTTTTTTCGAGACCTTAGAATATCAAAAAAAAATTGTGACTTATATTATATTAGTTTTTTTGCCACATTTGACCCTAGGAAACTCCACAATCGGTTCCAGCTTCTAAAAACAAACTCAACATCTTCCCTCTTTTTACAGAGATTCTGAAAAAAGGGCACACTATTTTTTTTTTGCAATGACTGATTTGATAGCCGCTCAAACCTCGACAAGCTGCTCGAGAATGTTGTTTCGACCCTAGCTAGGGACCCTTCCATTTGCATTGCCTATACGGTAAATTAAAGACCTTAAAATTAATATTTTCGATCAAATTTTGCATTACATTACTAATTTCAATGTAGTACGTTAAAGTTCTGAATAGAATTATAGATGGTGTCTGTAGCATTTAAAACTACAGTATAATGCAATAACACTAATAACATAGAGAATATAATATGTGAAGGACCCCATAAAAAAAAAAGGTGGTCACTAAATTCTAAAGCACATGCATGGTTTGGTTTTAATTAATTAATAGTACTGTAATACAGTAGTCTAAATTGGGGTTCTCATGCATTGTTATTATTATATTACAACTAACAACGAACAACAAAATCTGATCAACTGACCATACTAGAAGCAAGCTTTACAGGGTGTTACTAGCAAGTTTAACCAAGTAAACATCATGTACTTTGGAAGGTTGAATATATATAGATGGTGAACTGAGCTTTATAATCCGCCCGATCTTTTTTTGAACTTAGCTTTACGTAACTTAAAAACGTACCCTAAAGATCGACGATTTTGAAGGAAAAAAAAAAAACTGAGAATGACAGATGTGTATGTAAGTATGCGATGAAAGTACTAGTATTTGTCATAATGAGATCGAGTATCGATCATATTGTCGATATTCGATATTGATGTGTTATTGATCAATTACAATACAATTATTACATGGGTCGCTCTACAAAAATGAAAAAGCAAATTATAACAAAAATATCACTTGTCCAACTTAAAGTTCTAGTCTTTATATTACTCCGTGTAACTAATTTAATTTAAGCTTGTTGAGGGGGTCCTCTCATGCATGATGAATTTATCCTACAATCCCCCCCAAAAAAAATTAAAATTAAAAAATTAAAAAATTAAAATTAAAGTAATAATAATAATAATAATAATAATAATATGATTATATCAATTGAAATGGACATCAATCATCCTTGCTTACTTCTTAGTTTGGTATCTCCCCTAATAATTTGTTCCTACAAACAAACTTGAAAAACTTAAAACACCACAAATCTATACATATCCTTCCATTATTAATCATTCAAATACCCCACTTCACTTAATATAAACTCCCCTATATATATATATATATATATATTTTTCTCTTCTATTCCTCCCTCCATCAAAAACCCTAAATACTAATTCTTCAATCTTAAATTCTTCAATTCTTTACTATTTATTTTCCAAAATGCCATCCTTTTATAAAATCCCTTTCAAAAAAATCCAAAACCCATCATCATTAATTTCTCTTCTTAGAAACTCAAACCCTAATTATGACACAAACTCCAATAATAACAAAAAAACATCCTCCTCATCAAAACCCTCCTCTTCAAAAGGTGGCCTATTAAAGATGTTCAAACTCTTCCCACTACTCACCTCCGGGTGTAAGGTGGTGGCTCTACTAGCCAAATCCCACCACCTTCGTCGTCCGATGATATCGGACCATGCCACCATCATCACCCTATTTGGCACACGACGAGGGCGGATAACCCTAGCCATACAAGAAAACCCTCAAAGCACCCCTATATTCATGGTTGAGTTGCCTATACTTTGTTCCACATTTTACAAAGAAATGGGGTATGACATTCTAAGAGTTGCCCTAGAAAGTGAGACTAAAACAAACAAAAAGAAGATCATGGAAGAATTTGTATGGGCTATTTATTGTAATGGTAAAAAAATGGGTTATTCTATTAGAAGGACACAATTAAATGATGATGAAATGCATGTCATGCAAATGTTACGTGGGGTGTCAATGGGTGCTGGTGTTTTACCACCATCACCCAATGATCATGATCATCATCGTCGTCGACGAAGTAGTCATGTTTATGACGGTGATGATCATGATTATGATTATGATGATCAGGACAACGATGAGAAAGAGGATGGAGATCAATTTACGTATTTACGAGCAAGGTTTGAGAGGGTTGTAGGGTCTAAGGATTCAGAAGCTTTGTATATGATTAATCCTGATCATTCTGAAGGTCCTGAGTTAAGTATTTTCTTTGTTAGAGGTTCTTTTAAGTAGATTTTAATTAAGATTCATTTTTTTAGATATTTTATTTTATTTTTTCTTTGGAAAGTGATGATTATTATATAACTTTGTTTATATTATTGTTGATTGTGGATGAATACTTTCAGTGTATAAGAAATTGATTATTAACAATATCAAATGAAAAAAATTTACCAAAACTGATGATGTATGGTTTCATTATTATGTCATTAATATATATATATTTTTTGTTTAATGTTAGTGTATCATATCTGTAATGATAAAACACGAGCTAATCACTAATAATTGGGAAATTTCTAGTTTCTAAATGTTAGAAACATAGTTTGTTTATAACATACTATTTTAAGAAATTTGGGAAATGATAAAAAAAAGAAAATATTGTTATAAAAATAAAAGTTTCTCAAATAGCATGTTAACTAATAACTATGTTTCTAACATATAGAAACTAGATACACCCCCTAATAATTTATCCTTCGTCTAAATTTCTTGAACTTATTGTGTTACATGCACATATAATTATACAAGATTAAAGATTATAGCTTTAAATTGTGCAAAATAAAGGAGCATCATTAATTATAAATTTATGATATTTGTCTAAAAAGTTGCATGCATATTGAACTTAATTTCAATTAAAATTAAAATCTACGTATTTTTGAGTCCCATTTTTTTAAAAAAAGTTAATATTAACACGTGAAATTTGGTGAAGGTCTAATCAATATGGCGCTAAGGTAGGGAAACAATTTATCCTAATCTCCACTATAATCTTGGATTATTCCATTATTTGTTTCATTATTGAACTCAAATCTAAAACTAAAGTTATAATTGTGTAGTATGCCAACCCAAGCAAGGGTCCGCATACCACATCTTAATTAACTAATTACATACGCAATAATAATTGTTTTGAATAAAATTATCTTTTTTCATGAACGATTTCATGATCAATAATCAATCAAATTCTTAATCCCAAATTCTCAATTCATATATAAGAGACTCGGTCACATGAACTAAAAAGAATACTTCGTATATGTTATGGCATCATCAACCGTACCAAGATTGATGATTTAATCACCCTCCATAATTAACTATGATCAAGTGTCATGTACTGACCTAAACCCAAAATCTAGACATTAATTAACGCAGTCAAATTAACTTTCCAAGTAGTAGGTTATTGGAGTATTTACTATAAGCTACAAATTTAAATTAGATCTTGCTAACTGGGGCGTTTGATAAGCATTAAATAATTTCTTAACATTATATTCATTCGGGAATAATTCATGTTAAAATCATGCATGTTTATGGTGAAACTTAATGCTTCTTTAAAATTATTATTTCCACTTCTAGCTAGCATGCTTATCTAACGTCCTGGGGCGCTTGTTAACTTTTACCAATTAAATTTTACTAAAAATACTCAACACTATTAATAAGTGCCTCATTAAGCTCGTAGCTAATCGTTATTGTTTCAAGAACACGTTAAGACGAACATTTATACGGAGTATCAAACATCTATTTTGGCAACCCTAATCATATAAGAAATACTAATGGTAAATTGGTCATTTGAGTTCAAGTTAAGTGTTTTTTTCTTTTTCCTTTTTATTTTTTATTTTTTTTTGAGCGGGAGGTTTAACCTCGAACATTAAGGGCCTGTTTACTTCAGCTTAAAATCCGTTCAGTTCAGTTCAGCTCCATTCAGCTCTTCCTTTATTTTGCTATTCATTAATCCTTCATAAAAAACTTTCAGTTCATTTCATTTCAGCTCCAATCAGTTCAGTTCAATTCAGTTTAACTATTTTCAATTGAAGTAAACATGCCCTAACTTTAGGAGTTTGCCACGTACTCTAGGTATTTTAATTCTCATAATTTAAGCTAGGCGGTGATGAATGAGCTAAGATGATAAGGGCAAATCAATATACGTTTGGATTTGGTGGTGAATATTAATTGACGGCAAAAAAAAAAAAAAAAA
>PYUH01000395.1:811084-896217 GCA_016808085.1 Suaeda aralocaspica | reverse complement strand
AATGAGCTAAGATGATAAGGGCAAATCAATACGTTTGGATTTGGTGGTGAATATTAATTGACGGCAGAAAAAAAAAAAAAAAAAAATATATATATATATATATATATAAACTAACTAGCTACCTATAAAAATTAATAAGTGTGTTGTGTTCGTGTGTTCAATAATTGCTATCGATGTGTAATTTGAGTAAACTCGTCACAAGAAAAAGTTGAGTTAGGGAGAAAATTTGGTAAGAGGCCAAAATCAATGTACGTGAATGTGTCTTTATCAATGAAGTTATGAAGGTTTTGGAAATAGATGTTCTAATTGAATAGTTAATATAAATACCTAAAGCCTAATGAAAAAGACATTCGTGTTTTATTTTGTCGAGTTTTGTTTTATTCGATCATAGGTCTTGCATAATTACGATGACTCTACAAAAGTTCAAATCTCGAATTTGCACTAATAAAGTGTTAGTTTTCAATCTATAATAAAATACCGTATAATCGTGTATTCAGTTTTTTCCTACGGTTTTTAAGTTGTGTTACAACTTGCTTAATTACAAACTCTTCTAATACTTTGATTCAGTACCTTTATTAAAACTCGAAAGAATATGACTCAATTCATAGTATGGGAGCATGGTGCAAAAATCATAGACATGTATGGCTTAAATGAGCACTACTGTATACAATTCTAAGGGTTCCACCATATTTCTTCATTTCCTCCTTTTCTTTTTCAAGTGGTTTGCAACTTTCAAAGTAATAAACTAAAAGGTTTTAAGCTAACTTCAATTCACATTACCTTTATTTTATTGTTGGATCCAAGTTTAGTGAAGAAAAATGGGGCCTTTGATTGAATGTATGGTTATAACAACTTAACAAGATAAGGTGAAGCATGTAGTAAAGGCATAAGAAGTGGTGAAGGAAAAAGGTGTTGAAAAGTTGGGATTATAAAGTGGAATGTTAATGTTGGAAATTGCATGTGCTTCTCTGATAATTCCATTGCATATATCAACATCACATTACTTTTTTCTTCGCACTAAAAAAAATCCTAGATCATAAAACAAACAAATGAATTGAAAATTATGTGTTACTTCTAATCTAATTTTTATATGAGTGATTTTGGTGGGAACCATATGTTATGGACTTATGGGGCATGACTACATGAGTCCAAGACAAATTTAGTTGTGGGAATATTAGTAGGGTGGCTAGATCAATTTGAGGTGTTGAATACTTGAATGTGGGTTCCTTTCACAGTTTCACCCTAGCTTGTCTATCGAAACCTTGGGCCACGGTCATTCAGTCAAGTAGTCATGCACTTCAGACGCGCGCTATTCAACAAAACGTGTTTTATTCAAGTTCTAACGAACATAATAGCATGTACTCATATGTGTTATTCATTACCGTGTACAATGTAGTACAACGTGTATTCTAGTATATGTTATTTATTGCACAAGATTTAAAGTCTTTTTATGTATTAGATACAAATATTGTTCACTCTTCTTTTTCATTAGGCAAAATTGTCGACTAGCACTTTTTATAAACATTTTTTTTTGCGAGTTAGCACATTTTATAATTTTTCTTATGGATTGACATCTTAATTAAATTTTTTTTTTGCGAACTAGTACCTTAGTCGGATTTCAGGCGTTGACCACCTGAAATCGTCTTTGGCTCCCTAATAGCACTCCTGCCCTTCATCCCTTTTTTTTCCTTATCACTTCCTTATCTCTGCTATCATTTTCCATAACCATTACCATCTCCACAACTCACCGAAAACCACTACTACAACCTACCCAAAAGTCCAAAACCAGCGTACTAACATTTGAGCCAAAAATCAAAATTCATAAATCATAACTATCACCCCACAAACCTTCCTAATTAACCACCTCACATAGCCACTCTTAAGCTCATCGAAACCACTAGCCACCGGCATGACCATCATCTTGACCACCAACATCTACCTTCAATTGGTATATTTCAAGTTGATGATTTTTTTAGGGTTTTTTCATGTGAATGGAGGATTAGTGGTAGTGATGATTTTGCCTTTAACAATGTGTGTTTGGTGTTGGTGATGATAGTGAGGCCATTCCATGGTGGGTGATGGGTTGGTCAGGGTGGATGATGGAGAAAGATGAGGATGAAAAAGGATCGGACGATTGGACAACTATGATGAGGAGTTAGAGGAATTATGAGAAGTTGAAAATGGTTTTGTGAGAGAGAAGTTAAGAGGAAGAACAGGTGCATTTTGAGAAGAGAAAGAATGGGAAGAGAAATGGAGGGAAGGGCTTTTTGGGAATTTTTTGAGTGCAATTATAGACATCCAACTTACCAGAGTCAATACAAATCCAGGCGGTCAATTCCGAAAATAAGGCTTAAGGTACTAATTCGCACACAAAAAAATGTTTAAATTACTAACCCACAAAAAAAAAAATTAATGATCTCTTTCATAACATAACTCTAGCCTGCTAAACAAGGGATTAAAGGTCATTGTAAATTTGTGATTTATAATCTCATTTTCACCCCTTATTCCCACCTAACAAACACCCCTGAGACGCTAAGGAGTAATGATGTAAATGAAATTCAACCTCGAATCTTAAATACCAACTTGCAAGACTTGTTACCCATCAATGTTTTGTATGTATTTGATTAAAAGTTGTTTTTAAGGAAAAATTATATTGTCAATTTGAATGTGTCACAATCTAATTTGCAACTGAATTATTGTAGCTGATAGGGGCAGAAGACACATCTATTGATGATTAAACTATAATTAATCAGTAACTATGCTTATTCAGGAGCGTCATTAGATTTTTATGCCTCATGATTAATAAGCTGATCTAACCTGTGAGTATTAGAAAATATGAAATACTCCGTAGAAGGGATATGAAAAACCAAACTGAATCAGAGAAAATTTCGCCAAGATCAACCCCAGCTCCACTGCTTCAATCCTCTTCCCCCATAAAAAGAGAACAAGAAAAATAAACACGATCAGAACTCAGAAGTCTAATGTACACAGTATACGACCATCGATTACATATAATTGAATAAGAATATATACATGAAGAGCTTCATCTATTCATCAAGACTACTGTTGGCCTACGTACTTTACAAAATGGCGTGAACAAAAAAAATGCCGATAATGAACAAGTTCACCTACCCATCAAAGCCTCGCCTGGGAAATATACGACCAGCTCACTTGTGCATATTTCAGTGGCCTTCAATTACATCATTAAGCACCAACGTTCTCAACAGGCTATACTTTCAGCCCATTGTCACCTGTAACAGGGTGGAAATGCAGCAGCAGCTACCACAAGCATCACTGCCAGGAAGAGCACAAACTGTGCAGCTCAAAGGTGCACACACCTGAGCACATAATCAATCAATCCCTGAGACAGAACTGGCAGAGTGCCAGCACGGCATTTCTTCAAATTGGGGCTCGAGTGCCAAGCATTATACTGAAAATTGAACCCAAATTCATCACATGACAGATCTGTCATAGTTATCCGATGTCAATATATTCGGACAAAGAGCAGTCATCAAGGTCTGAAATGAATTCAGGATTGAAGTGATGAGGGACCATCTCGTACGTACATGCAGGGCTTTCCTCTTCCAATTCCTGAATTGGATCAATTAAGTGATCCTCAAAAGAACTATCTAGTATTCCTACTGAAGGATATGAAACAGATGTAGAACTTGGTTTGTCAGGTGAAACAGTAGGTGGCAACTTAAACAAAGGTTCTGCAAATGGGACATAAACCTCTGCAGTATCTGCAATTTTTCTGATTTTTGACTTGGAAGATCTGCTGGTTTCTGTAGAACCCAGTTTGTGCTTCCCCGATGAGGATGATTTAAGTGACATGCGGTTACGCGAATCACTAACTGGAAAAGTAGATGATGCCCAACCAAGAAAGCCCTGAAGACATGCACTTGATGAGGTCCTGCAAAAAGTCACATATCATGAACTAAGTATAAATTTAAACAATCAAGGAACCTTAAGAGTTATACATCATGTCATGGCATGAAAGATATCTCAGCTACAAGGGTTTACAACTGCATGCAACTTTAGAATGGAGTGTAGTGGATGACCACATGAAATAGTATGGGTTCATGCAGTCGAATTTATCCCTTGGGGATTAAGGCTTTAATGTGTTGTTTTTGTTGTGGCAAAAGCCAAGTAAAAGGGTCTTCAACATTTCCCTCGATGTACCTTGCTTGTGTCCAAAATTACAATAAGTTCTGCACTTTCTGTATAATACAGGAAGTATTAGACTATTACTAACCCTTTGTAAGGATAAAAGGAAATGGAAGGAAAGGAAGGAAAGAGGAAAAAGGTGGACAAGTTTTCCTACTACTTAAAAATCCATCATCTCTCCCAATTTGGAGAGATTTGGAGGGAAATTGGAGCTCCACCTCTCTCTCCCCTTCCTATTTCCCTTCCTTTGCTTTCCCTCTTAGCTTGTTATTTAAACAATCTGCAAGTATCTTAACTTAACTCAAAAGGCACACATACCTGAAACGGCTCTCAGCCACTTGTTGAGAGGGCTTGATTTGGTTTTCTTCTGAAGGCGTTGTTACAGGGGGCAGTACATGTGAATTCACACCAGGTATTGACAAAGGAACCATGGGTGGAAATCCAGCGATTGAAGTGTTTATCTCACCTCTCTCTTCTTTGAACTCCAAAATGACATCTAATTTCTCCATTGAGGGTAAATCCTCTACCATCTGACTAGATTGAGAGGTTTTGTCAGCAGAACAGCCCACATTCCTAGCATCATGCAATGCTACACTAATAAGCTTGCCACACTGACTCAAATCAAACTTTTTCTTGGACAGCCTAGAAGTTGAATTTTGAGCATTTGGGTTGACAGATGCACCAAACAGCCTTATGCTTGGATACATATTGTTAATGGGAGTTGAACGACTTCTTTGCTGTTCAAGTGAGGATGTCATCCTCCAAACAGAGGTGAGCAGAGCAGTGAAATGCCGTTGAAGAAGTAACTCACAATCTGGCTGCTCCATAGCAGCATCCAACAAGACTCGGATATTATCCTGCCACATGAAACATCATCGCTAAGCATTTGCAAACTTGCAACAAGACAATTGTGCAAAGTTCCATTTAAAAAAATGGGGCAAGAGTGTGAAGGCTGCCACATACAAAATTAAGCCTATCCCTAGTGAACTCTGAATGAATGCAGTTAGTTGTGAACTCTTCTTGCTTGTCCACAGGCAACCCTATACAGGATTTTCTGATAAGCTACTAATTAGTACTAGTACTAGAACCTTCGAAGTACAAAATAGTGATCAGCTTATACAAGATACTGTGACTAATAAACTATAAGGCAAAAAAGGGTGAGAACAATAAATGATGGGCTTAGTACAAGCAAATATGCAAAGCCTCAAGAGTTGTGGTAAGGTCCTCTGTCTAAAAGACAGCACTATTTAAGGAAATCCTGTCTAGCCTTATCTATCTAGAGATGTAGGTTTCAGTCAGCAAGAGAAACTTTTCCTAAAATTGAAAAGAGACAGTTTCACTTAACACTTACGAAAAGTAGCATATGGACCTCGCTTCAACTGATTGTTTGAATTCAATTTTTTACATTAGACGTATCTGAGATTCAGGTTTAATTGCTTTCACCAGCAGTTATCAACTATAATATTGGCATACTAGAAGGATGCTCACTGCAGCAAAGCAGCATATTCTTCCATAGGGCTTTCAAAATACGGTACCAATTCTATATTTCCCAACAACCAGGTATACCAAAGTCCAAACACTACCGAAAAGAACAGAGGACATGTCGACAAAATCATAATGTGCAGTACTGAACAGAAGCAAGGGGATTTGCCAAACCTGTAGTTACAGCTAAAAAGAGGTACTTTAATGATAACTATCAGATGAATGCATTGATTAATAGATGTTCTTCGGAAGTAAGGAAAAAAGCCTCTATACTAACAGTTGTACTCTCAAATTGTATGTGACTTTTCGTATTGCCTTCGTTGCTGAATCAAACTACACCCTGAAAACAAGACAACCACCCCACCCCAAACAGATAGAAAAGAAATAAAAATCTACATGTTATAGGGAAGGGGATGGGAGGATACATGGCACCATCAGACAAATATACTGAACATATTTCTGCCAATGAACATTTTAGAAATTCTACATGATTCTGGCAGCTAAGAGAGAAACCCAGATGTTAATAAACACTGTTGTTTGACATTTGTATTAGTTTTCTATACACAAGCCCAATTCATGTGACGTCTTAGAAACTCTACACAGCATGTGTGATTCAGGATCAAAGAACAAAAAGATAACTGACATTTAAATAGTAGGTTAGCAAAGACAATGTTCATGAGTATTTAGCCCTAGAGCTCACTCATGCTTGTGAGCTATAGTCTAGCAATCTGAGATGGAGGGAGGGAATTTGGATAGCAAGACTTGCAATTGTAAGAAACTCTTACCTCAGTAACTCTCAGTAACCCTTTTGCAGGTGCAGTTGTGCTTGCTTTTTCGTTATTGAGAGCATCTGCCATAGCATGATTATATTTTTGAACGAGTTCCCTAAATCGTTCACAACACAACACTGGATGGCGAAATCTTCCCCTGTAAAGACCACCAGCTGCCATCCCATAGAGAGTGTCACTGACCAAGCTCCAATTTGTACCATACTCGTGTACAAGAGCACATAACACTGCATCCTCCTGAGGCAACCAGGAATCAGGCGACGGGAAACAATCACTTGACCACATGTTCCCTTTTTTCTTCAACTTTTCGGGCTTTATAGTATAAATCCTCTTCATTGGCATAGTAGAAATTGAGATTTTTCCTCCCATCTTACCCCTGCTAGCAGGCTTCAGCTCTGAATCAAGAGTCACATCATCACAAGATTTAGACTCTTTACATTCTTCATGTCCCAGGCTTGACACATTTGATTCCATCAATGGCAACGTGGTTACAAGAGCAGTCTTCTTGGCTTTTTTGGACTTGGCCTTTGTGGGAGTCTCTTCTTCAGCATCAGTAGAAATTTCATCCTTCTTCCGTTTCTTTTTTAATAAGATACAGGATTTTCTTGAATCTGCACAAACATCCGCTTCTTGAGAGATATCTTCGTAATCCAATGACATATGTTCAACTATGCCATCCTCTTTTGAAACTCCGAGTCCTGAAGACAAAGAATGCTTCTTCAGAGATTTGAACTTTGTTTTCTTTGGCTTCTTTTTCTTTGGCTTAACTTTACCACCACCAGATGCTTCATACCTATATCCAAGAAAATAAACAACAAAACAAAAACAAGATCAAGGTCAAAAATAAAGTAATTTGCGTATTTCATTGCAAAAAACAAATGTGCGGTTGCCATAGGGAAAAAGATCAGAGATGCTCCATTACTTGTTGCAATCAATATTCTCCACAGCAAGCTCCTCTTCTTTGGCCTTGTTTTCTAGTTCTTCCATCAGCTGCTGTATATGCATAAGTTTAAATCAGTGACAAAACAAGATGAACTAAAAATTTAGAGCTTTAGCACCTTCAAGGTCATGTGTTCTTTATGAAAAGGCGTTCATTACTGACCTGATGTTGAGCTAAAGCTTCAACTTGCTGGTGATAAGCTTGTGTAGCGTATTCAGCATCCCATTCTGATACACAGAGTTGAAAAGATTGTTATATTACCAAGATGCAAACTAGAGCACTAGCTAAAGTTAGTAACAATAACACAATACTCACACTCATACATCAGTCCAATGAAATATTTGGTTAAATAGGAAATTAAATGAGGTGAAAAACATCGAATGCTGTACTCGATTTTCAATTTTTTAGGAAATGTATACGCTTCAAGCAATTTTCTTGACTGATATATACTAGTTTATGTTCTGATTAATTTGAAACATTATGCACCTTCTATCAACAACAGGGCTAACAAAAATAAACAATAAAATAAGTCATATAATGAAAAAGACTCCTATAGAGTCCCATCACAGAAGTAGCATCAATTATTCCGGAGGAGGTTCAGGAGAAGGTGAACTCCTTGATTTTAAAATAGTGGTATCGCCTTCATCTCCAAGAAAAAATCTAGAATAATATTTTTTTTCTCAAAATTATTTGAAAAATATGGACAATGCCATTGGGAGAGTGTATATAAAAGAAAAAGAATGAGCTTATATCATAATAAGCTGAAATGGTCGATTTGCAGTATGCCAGTACCAGAATCATGTGTGATATTTATGGAGGACCAGTGAATAGATAGCATTAAACCAAGACGGAAGCATTACTGAAATAATTGCAACGTTAAGAATATTTTGCCCAAATGAAGCGAGCCACAAGTAATTAATTCCCAAAAAAGTAGTAAATCTGTGGGGCCAAGCTCAAACAAATTCAACAATAATAAAAGGAGAATGCAAAAATTATTGGAAAGAGATGTGCTGGGGCATAACAAAAAAAAACTTCGAAGCTCTAATCATAATTTCTAAGAACTTACTTTCATACACGAGAGGCTCATCATCATCATCCATCTCTGCCTCCATATCTTCTTTTAACTTCTCGATCCGCTCCAGCTCCAATTCTCTCTCCTTGAACTCAACTTGATAATTTACTGCATTCTTGTCAATGATAGGGTCCCAAATCTCCAAGAAACGCATTGCATACCGATCTATCGGACGCAATTGATTTTCAAATGACAAAACTTCTTGTCCAGCAGCCGCAGCTGCAGCTGCCATTTGTTTGACATCAGCTATCATGTCATCATCTTCATTGCAAGCTAAAGTGAGAGCCTTCTCTTCATCCAGATCATTCCTGTTTGCAGTAGCCACATTCTCTGTATTTGAAGCTGTAACCAATGCATTATGATCCACTGTTTCATCAGCTTTATCTTCATTTCCTAAATCCTCGTCTTCCAATTTCCCTTCCTCAGTAAATTCCTGATTGTCCACAGCCTCTTCCTCTTCAACCTTCTTTAGAGCCATATAATCAGCTTCGTCTTCAGCATTTTTCAAAGCAGCCTCTATATCAGCATTAGAAACAAGACCTTCGACCCCATCATCTACACTTTTCTCTTTTTCTGTCTCTTTTATGGGAGCTATCCTGTGACCTGAGAACAACTCCATTGGGTCAAGCTTCTTAAAAAATTCAGTATTGTAACCACCACTTTGTATCACTAGATTATCAAGAGCTCTTTTCTGATTTGCTTTCTTTAAGATGTTCTCTTCTATGGTGCTCTCACTAATTAAACGGTATATGTGGACTTCTCGGGTTTGTCCGATGCGATGACAGCGATCTTGAGCTTGTTGATCCATGGCAGGGTTCCAGTCACTGTCATAAAATATTACCGTATCTGCTCCAACAAGGTTTATTCCAACACCTCCACTACGTGTAGATAAGATAAACAAAAATATCTTGGGATTTGTATTAAATCGCTGCATCAGAGTTTGCCTCTCCTCTGGTTGAGTAGATCCATCCAAACGCATGTATGTATAACCATACAGATTTATAAAGGCTTCCAAAATGTCCAGCATCTTTGTCATCTGAGTGAAGATTAACGCTCGATGACCCTCTGTTTTCAATCTCCTTAGCAACACAGCAAGCTGCTGGAGCTTTCCACAATCGAACTGGATTAAACGCCTGTCAGGGAAATATAACTGCCTTCGAACAAGAGCTGGACGGATGGGAGTCAAAAGGGGTAGAAAAGTTTGAGAACATTTTTCCTCATAGACTGAGCTGATAAAAACAGAATCCCCTTGTTTCCTGCACCAACAAACAGGTGGCGGAGCTCGTGCAGCAGGAATAACAAACATGAAAGATTCAACCTTATCTATCATCTTCTGAAATCGTTCCACAGGTGACAAAACAATGTCAGCAAGCTTTGATGAATAGTCATGAGAGACAGGATTTTCCTTATGATACTGTATGTCATAAACAGGATGCTTCACAGTCAAAAGCTCACGTAGAGTCGTTGAGTAGACAGGCTTCTTCCGACACCTCAATGAATTCCACCAGGCAATGGCAGCTGCCCGCTGTTTTGCCTCCTTTGATCTCTCCTCAAGGATAGCGTTCTGAATCTCTTCAAAAATGTTTGTTACATACCCTTTGTTTCCATATTTAAATCTGGGCTTCACAACTTCTAGATTATTGTGACAAGCACGTTGCTCAATCAATTTTGAAGGAGTGGCAATAGATTGGACTTCATCAAACTCCCAAGATGTCATGCTGAAATCCAAATATGTAAATAAGAAACCCAAGCCAGAAAGATCTGTTGAGGAAAATAGACCAGGTGAAAGCATTGAGCACACAGTAGAGCTCATTTGCATCTCAATCCCCTCCATGTCAAAAGAACTTATAATAGAACGGCCCTCAAATAAGTCAGGATGATTGCAAACTTTACGTAGCTGCATTATAACATTTAGCATACCAATGAAGTTGGCACTAGCCAGAGTAGCTTGGGTTTCTGAGCTAGCAATAAAGTCTTCATACAAATTTCTCTGCCTCTTAGAGAGTCTGCAGTATATAACATGCTCTTTTTTCATAGGAAGCTGCTTCTCAACATCTCTTTTCAGTCGACGGAGAATAAATGGCCGCAAAACATTGTGCAAGCGATCAATGACTTCTTTGTTCACCTTTTCTTGTCCTTCTACCATACCAGAAATTGGATTGCAAAACCAATCCTTGAATTCCTGATGAGACTGAAAGATATGGGGCATCAAGAAATGCATTAAAGACCACAATTCCATAAGATCATTCTGCAATGGTGTACCCGTCAACAAGATGCGCCTCTTTGAATTGAAGTTTAAAAGAGTCTGCCACCGCTGAGATTTCCAGTTTTTTATCAAATGAGCCTCATCTAAGATCAAATACTTCCACTTCTTACGTTTAAACATTTTTGAATCCTGGATAACAAGTCTGTATGTAGTTATACACACATGAAAAGCATTGGGTTTCATCCACCCTTGCCTTTTATATTTGCGCTCTTTTGCACTCCCAAAGTACGTTAAGATCTTAAATGCAGGGCACCACTTCAAAAACTCAGTTTCCCAATTAAGCATGACACTGGTTGGCACCACAATGAGATGAGGCCCCCAAATTCCCTTCTCACATGCTAGGTGGGCAAGCAATGCAATCGTCATGATTGTCTTTCCTAGACCCATCTCATCAGCAAGAATCCCATTAAGTCTTTTCTCATACATAGTAACAAGCCAGTCGAGCCCAATATGCTGATACTCCCGAAGAGGGTGTTTGATAAGAAAGGGAAACTTGGTCCGCACATTTGTTGTGGAGAAAGTATTCCCTGTTGGTTGTGCAGACCTGGCAGCGGCAGCAGCATCAGCAATTCTAGCATCTCTTTGACTATCCTCTTCAGCTTCCACTATTTGCCCAGCAACAGGTTCTTCTGTAGGGGCAGATACCCCAGAGACATCTTCACCCAAAACAGCATCTTGGGCTTCCTTGTCAAACACTTGCTTTATCGGAGAACTCTCAATGTCAGAGTAAGCCGAATCCGAATCATGTGCAGAGCCAGAATCAGAAATATCCTGATAACAAAGAAGAGTGATCATTGACATGAGTGTATCAAACCACCAAATACCAAATGAAAACGGAGAAAAAAAATTATCTAACCAACCATCTTATATCTTGCAAGCAATTCTTCAAGGGGAATTTCGCTTTCCTTCTGTAGCAATGCAATCTACCCAATGCCCACCCCACCCCAAAAAGATGTTAACACACAAAATCTTTCAAATTAGACAGCATTTATCAACAATGGCTAAGCTTCAAAATATACATCCTTACCTCATCATCAGGCTTGGTTGACTCGGTTTTGGCCAACTCCTCCTCCTCCTCCAAGGTTGTCTCATCATCCTAAACATACAAACCAGTATTATAGAACAGGAACTCAGACATTCAAATACAGCTTGGATCTTTTCAACACACAGCAACATTATCAACAATGACTACAATAATTTTGAATTTAGATCCTTAAAGGGATTTTCTTATTGATAGTTTAGCATATGCATAATCCAAACTAGCACCGAAATGGAAAAATTTATTATTCATGTAATGCTATTGATATAAATTTGCATTGTTATAACAATTGCAATGGTAATAGCAAAGCAACTACACTCAATTGTTAAAGTATACAAAGCACATGTATATAAATTTAAACTCTTTTGGAAGATTTTACTAGAAAAATGACACCAGTACACAACTTTCATATTTTGAAAGTCACTTTTTAGATCTTTTCAAATACACAAATCATCAACTACACAAAAGATGCATGGAAGTTGTTCTGAATCCCGAAAAGGAATAAAGGAAACAAAGCTTATTATGAGAGCATTGAGCCATTAACATAGTTCATCGCTATAGTAAAACAATTTCTAGTTGCATAAGAAAGCTACACAGGATAATCCACATCCAAAATCAATCATACAATTTACAGATGAAACCTTAAAAAAATTAAAAAAAAAAGAATGCCTTCTGTAGAAATTCACCAACTTCAAATATTATCATTGCAAATTAAAAGTATACGTAGTACATGTGAGCATGGAGTAGAGACAAGACGTACCTTCTCTTCTCCAGTGACAATAACAAACTCATCATCTGCCTGGACAGCATAGAATACATCAGCAAAGCTTCAACTAAGCAAAAGCAAATAAAATAAAATAAAATAAAATAAAGCATCAGAAATTTATGGAAAACAAAAACTAACGCACATGCTTGGTTTACGATTCAGCTCTAAACCATCAAAATAAGAGTTTATTTAAAAAAATACACAAGCTTTCTAATCTCAAAATGCACAACTGATGCAGTTATTTTTAAACTTCCAAAGCCTTATTTCACATAACTCTGAACATAAAGACAAGGCTATGCACAACAAATGCTACTTAGGCTCTAATTCTCCAGGAACAACACTGAGTTTAGTGAGTATCTAATAGGGGTGCAGAACATAGGCAAGGTATATTATGATGCACATATAGACTCGAAGAATTAAATAGTGTAATAATCTTGCACAAACTTGATACAACGGAGCGAGGTTTGAAACCTCGAGGACCTATTGACCTAATGCTCAAGGTGCAACTCCCCATGAGCTCAGAACAGGCTGAATAATTTTAATGAAGTTCACAGAAGCAGAAAAGTGCAGTGGCTGCATTGCTTTCATGTTTACAACGGCGTAAAAAGATTTTACACACACATCCTTGATTTTAGAGCATCATACATTCACACTTACTTCAACAAATTGCACAACTCACACCTACCCTAGGCCCTTTGACCTCTATCATTTAATATCGCCTAGATCTGTTTCTTACACTGAGTCAGCGCCTCAGCAGCCACTGTAGTTTTCAAAATCACAAGTCCTTTTCAAAGCAAGACAAAAAAGTAGAAACTTGAAGAATATAATCTATCTGTCTTTCCCTAATTTTTTTTTTGGGAGAGTACTCATTCTTATATTTTTCTGCTACATTTCCACAAGCCTTATAGTCAACAATCCCGTGCCTATACCACGTTATTTTAGTAAGCTTGCAGCTTCCATCCCCTTTTCAACTCTAGCTTTTAAATCATAGAGCATATCAGAGTATTCCTGAGCAATTAGCTACTGCAATAGCTTCCTTTGATGAAAGGATGACACATGAGAGAGACAGGAGGGATTCCGTTGAAAACCATGCTATATTAGAATTAAAAGGGGTATACTCGACCACAAAAAGGGTACACCTAATTGAAAAGGGTTTTTTTAATCCTAAATTCATACTTTCATCACCTAGCCTATGTAAGTTTAGAGCTTGTGTCTTTGGCTCTTTGTCCAATTGCACAATGCTCCACCAATTGAGCTAATAGGTTTGTAATTGGCAATTTAATATGCATCAATATTATTTCTCATACAATTAATGTATCATTTTTTTCAATTAAATGTACCATACTTTTGTTGAGTGTAATCCTACTAAAAATATTAGATTCAACAATGAACCACAGCAGCAGAACAACATAGCATCATACAGATTGTGAGCTGAAATGTAGTGTTACTACCAAAAAAAAAACCCTTAAGTAATAGTGATCAAGAAGCATCAACAAATCTAGTATAAAAAATCACATAAATTCGACAAATTTGAAAATCGCGAATTGTGTATAATTTGAGACTTAAACACTAACCATACTAACTTTCAATCCAAAAATAGCTCACAATTAATCTTCAACACACTTATCAATACATAATTAATAATTTCATATTCACCCAAATTAAAAACTCAATCAAAACCTCAAACCAGACAAATCCCATATAGATCTTAAAGCTATTAAACCGGAGAGGATAAATCCCTTTACGCAAGACCATTATCTATACTGCATATTCAGCCCATTGAATTGGATCTAATCCTTGACCCATTGTATATTATTACTTGGGTTGTGAAATTAAAAAGAGTCGTAGCAGTGGAAGAGAGCAAGAGGAAGAAACAGAAACAAAAACAACGTGAGAACTCTCTTTATATGAGAACTACGAGAAAACTTTATTCAATCAATTATTTTACTTTTATAAGTGTGTAGTGTTAGTGTGTTACTTTACATCTAACTTAACAGTAACAAGCTATAGACGTTCATTTCTAGTGTCTTAAGTTATCATATTGGATTGACCTATACACAGCAACCATGGCCGCCGAAATATTGAATGATTTTTAAAACCATACAAAAAGTAGCTAATCATTATTTGAATTGAAAAATGAAAACTGGGATGTACCTAGTTAAAAATATATTGTTAACAAGTGATTTCAATTTTTAAATATAGCTAAAACGATCTTTATTGAGTACTTCTCACGGTTATCATGTAACGAGTTCTCAAGTGATCCTCACCCTATACACATAAATAGCATTGAAATTGGAACACAAGCAATTAGATCAACAATATCATTGATCCAATGGAATATAAAGGATATTTAATTCAACTGCATCAAAGAATCTACGTACCTGATCATCATTAAAATCATAATCATCATCTAGAACATTGGAGTTAGACATGAGATCAGATGATATGTTGGACCTATGGGCCTCAACTTTAGATATGCCATCCACTGTCTTAGAAGGACCATTGCTTTTTCCCTGCAAAAAGAGTTAAAATTATCCAGAGCTATAAAACTTGCAGAGATTAATACAACCCTAATAAACACATACAACTTACACAACGACGACTAGCATTCTCTAATGCACAGTCAGCATCTACCTTAGGTACAGAAAGAGAATTAATTTCAACATCTGCAGGAAATCACAATCTCAAAATCAAGGCTTTGCATATTAAATCAAAAATAACTTTCTCAATACAAGTAGCAACTTCAAGAATAAAAAGAAACTTGGTTGATTCATGGCCATAGTCTAACCAGCAGGAACCTCTTCGGGGCTTTGTACAGCAATGCCACATCCCACCAGACAACTTTCTCCATTGACTGAAATCAAGTACAGTATCCAAAACAAAAGGTACACATTAATACACATGTGCATCAAAAATTAGATAGAAAAAAAATTCCGAGATGCTGACAGCATCATGAGGGCAAAACTTAGGTATAAATAGAGGGAAAGCAAAAGAGACTACTGTAAAATGTATACAAGCCGAGATGTTGACTTACATTGAGTATGGTCAACCCCCTCATAGGACTCTGTTGCAACAGCACAAGCTGCATCACTACTTTCTCCATTAACTGAAACAAAGGGAGAGCAATAATGATGGTTGCTTTATTGATGCTTAAACAAACAAAAATTAAAAATTTGGAATACTTTAAAACCCAAGCGAACAAAAAGATGTTACAGCTTTCATATTCAAGTGTTACCTTCGGTTGTTGTATAGCGTTTGAGTAGCTCGTCTAGTGGTAAGTCTATTTCATTTTGCAGGGCAGCCAATTCTTCTTGTCTTTCTTCCTCTGTTATTAGAGCTTCATCTTCCTCAATAGTCTGCTCATCATCTTCCTATACCATATCATGGAAAACAAGAAATATAAGCATTAACAAGACAAAAACAAAGCAAACAAAACAAAGGTTTGAATGCTGTGAGAGCACTTTAACCCTCAATATGAGGCTAATTCATAGTCAAATTACAAGGTTTAGTTAGATTTAACCTGTACCTTGAAGACTGGATAGAGGTGGGAAACTACGAAGAGAACAAAGCCACAGGCCAAAAAACTAGCCTTACCCATAACTCATCACATAGATGCAACACATTAACAAGGCATCCATATTGTATGGAAACCACAGGATGAAAATATAAAGGAAGCATTGCTTCAGCTAAACAACTCACAATATACCTTTTGAGCTAAAATCTTTCTATAAGCTGAAATTGAGAATGTTTCCTTTAATTTAGCTCTCACAAAGCCCCATACACTCTTTACATTTGAGAACAAGTTTAACCATTCGATTCTAGAACTACTTTTGACAATCAGCAGCAATCAATATCTTTATTCCATGTCAAAATGAAGTTTACACATTTTAATAACTACAGGGGCATCACCAGTAAAACCTTCTTATAATGATGCCCCCTAAAAGAACATGAATTGACCAACAATTATCAATAGCACTCCATCTCACACACTTTTCCTAGACCCTCATTACCTGGCTTTTTGATACCGGATTTTCCAGAGGATTGAATTCCTTATAGTGACTATTAGACAATTCAAAAAGTGCAATGTAAAATAAAAATATAAGTAAACTCACCGATTCATCCTCAGATGATAAATCATAATCATCATCAGCATCAGCTTCCACTGCATCTATCTTAATTTCTGTGTCTGTTTTAGCCTCTGTAGAAGCTGCTTCATAGAAAATATATGTAAGGGATCCTTCTCCACTGTAAGTCAACAAGCACAAAATGCCACTTACCAGTAACCACTCCCTCTGATCCGTCCACAGTCTT
Source organism: Suaeda aralocaspica (assembly GCA_016808085.1). Taxonomy (NCBI): domain Eukaryota; kingdom Viridiplantae; phylum Streptophyta; class Magnoliopsida; order Caryophyllales; family Amaranthaceae; genus Suaeda; species Suaeda aralocaspica. The sequence goes on along the minus strand of PYUH01000395.1, from coordinate 879,386 downwards.
TTCGTCATTCTTTTTCTGCTCAGAGTTGCATGCTTTTTCCTGCACAAGAGATTGCCCAGGACAGGAGTTTGATGTGCCCATCAGATTCTCCGCCAGCATAGTCGAATACCTGTGAATTCCACCAAGTTGTTCATTCCTCATCATTCCACATGCTCAACTGTTACATCACATAATATTTACAAAGGGAGACATGAAAAGAGGATAAAACTCATGCAAAGGTCAATGTGAGAGCACCTCTCAGTTTGATCCAAGAGATACTCCAGCTGCCTGTCCAGTGCCTTCTTCTTTTTATAATCAAGCTCCAACTGATGCTTGTAGTGCACCTGCACTTGCAATTTCCAAACAGACACAGAGTAAGAAAACTTCATGAATCAAAGAATGTATCATAATAGTAGGTGTCGAGCTAATTAAATTTTTAATTTTACCAGCTTCTCCACTTTTGTCCAGAATTTCTTGACATCCTTTGAGATATTCAATGCAACTTTTCTCATTCGCTGCTCTTCTTCCTATTTCATCAAAAAATGACCAAGGTAAAGGAATAGAACATTAAAGACAATAGGTTAAACAACAATAAGTGCCAGTGATGCACTCATGGTAGTGGAATAACTTGGTTTAGTTTTAAAATATTTGACAACAAAACTTAAAACATGATTGCACTTTGTGCATAGAAAAGGAGAATGAGCAAAACCTTCATTCTCTTTTCTCCCCTTGTTTCCGGGTCCAGCATTGCCCTGCTTGCCCGTAAAGCAACCTTCTTTGCCTGTGCTAACTTCCATTTCCTCTCTGCCTCAAAGTCCTGTCATAATTACATAGGTTATGCTTGACAGTTTGCCTCCAATAAGTGAATATGAAGAATTCTTCAAAACAAACACATCTACAGCACATGAATACTGATGCTTACCTTTGACAACCAAATCATTTCTTCTAGAACATGATCCCAATGTGTTTTAAGGCGGCGGGGTTCTCTAGGAGCTTCGAGTGCCTACACCCAATAGTAATAACAAGATCAGAATGCTACAAAGAACATTGTAACAGAAATTAAAGGTTGCTAACATAGAACCAGGAGTCTGACAAGTGGTTTTACGACTTTGCCTGATGCCAATTATCTTGATGACATAGCATGCAGCCATGCATAAAGACACTCAAACCCATAATATATCACATATAATTCATAACAGCATAGATGCCTATTGTTGTGATTTCAATGGATGGCATTAAGTATATGAACCAATCCACATATATCCTATGTATCCTCCTTTAAAACCAATTCCTTAACTATCTTCTTTCTAGTTCTATATGCTCCTCTAAACCTAAAAGTCTAAATCTTCACATATCCTTCCTAATTTTTTCTCTCCAAGTCATCTTAGGTTTCCCTAAGCATATACTAAATTTTAGTAACGATAATTTTCCATCTTCCATTGCAAATGGCTAAAGAGGCGTAGTTGGTCATCCCTATCTTTCCCTAAATACAAGCCGCTCTAACTTTCTTCCTATAATTTTTGTTTCGAACTAAATCACTTAAAGTGTTTCCACTCATCCATCTCAAAACATGTAACTGCATTGCCCCCATTTTCCTAACACAATCCCTCATAAAGGTCCAACATTCCAGCACACAAGTAGCACTAACTGACATAAGTAGCACCATTTATTTGACTTCTACAATGCTGATGCAACATGTAACATATAAAAACTCAACCTTAAAGCTAAAATTGCATATACCATGGAACAATGAAGAAAGCACATTACCTATAGTAAGCAATATACAATGGCACCTCAATGGAATTTTTTTCACAAATTGTTACAAATCCTAAATTTTGTAAGCATACTCCTTATCAGCTAGAAGAGGAAAAGTTATGTTGTGCTTTGTGCCCAATACTTCATTAAGTTGATACCCAACCAAAGATTTTCCAGCAAAGGAGCTTACCTATATAATTCATCAATCACGTGAATACCTACCTACACCTAGTGTTAAACTCAAACAGCAATGTCAACATGAGAGCAATTACTGAAATAGATGCAACTCACATAATCTTTCATGTTAGTTTTTTTCTAAACAATCATATCACCATCCTACTTATCTATAGTCGATAAGTCATATCAATTTCCTACAACCAGCCTCCTATGCAACGACTAGTACAGCCAAGTGGGTTTAGAAGTTGGCCTACAACATTACAATAAATGCCACACTGCCGCCTCAAAAGCACAAACATAAGGAGAACTTCTTTCTCTACAGTAGGCATAATCCCTTCTCATTCCTCATCCATGCTCAAGTGTTTACAATAGGTTTCATGAAAATTTTATCATGCTATAGGTTGCCTTAATGCCTTCGTAAGTTCTTATCCTGTCAACTTAAATCTTGGTTACTCAAAATAGATGACATGATTAAGCTCTACTCCACTAGCCAGAACCATTACAAGGACAGCATTGTCCATGCAATCACACATGCATAAAGCATATTTTGTTAAATTTAAGATCAAAGCCTTCCGATTTTTAAATATGTTCTCGAATCTAAACTAAACAGTTTACCATGGTTTTCGACTTTTCACAATAAAGACTACATACCAAATACTCAAAGTTTTTGCTTATAGCACAATGCATTACAAAATGTACAACTAGTTTACACAATTCCAACATAAGTTTTCTAAACCAAAAATAAACATGATTACTTGAATTCAAAAGGAGAGGAAACTAACCTTCTGCCGTTTCGCCCTCGTCTCGTGATCAAGTTTCGATCTTGGACCTTTGGAAGCCATAATTTCTAAAGCACCAAAAAAGTTTAGCTGAAATAAACAACAACAAAACCAAATTTTACAAGCATGAAACACACAGGTACTAAAAAACAAAGAACTCAAACAATTAATCTAAAATCAGAATAACAAAGTAATTAATCTAAAATCAAAATAACAAAGTTTCAATTTATAAATCTAACAGCTCAACTAATTCACTGAATAATAAGTTTAATAATTCATCTCAAAATAATTAAAAAAAAATATCACTAATAGTACCAAATAATCACTTATTTAAAAAAAAATAAAAACATCACACCAAAAATTAAAATCAAAAAACTACAAAACTAAGAACAAATTAATTCAAATACATTATAACAAATTCTGAAATTCTTAATTAAAATTTCTGACGCAAATTAAACAAACAAAAAACATAAATTTGCGAAAGTAAAAGAGAACAATTACCGAAGAATGCAGCAGCTAAACAGCAAATTTCAGCTTCTTAAACCCAAAATCAAAAACAAAACAAAACAAAAAAAACGCAGAAAAATCATTAAAATAAATGATAGATCTTTTGTTCATTTCAATCTGAAACATTTATCGAAAACTAGGGTTTGGAAGAACTAGGGTTTTGCTTGAATTTCCAAACACCAAAACTCCATTAAAAGCTCTGCTTTTTTGTTACATTAAATTTAATTATTTGGAAAAAAAAATAAAAATAAAAATTATTGATTTTTTTTAATTTTAATTTTTTTTTTTTTTTTTTTTTGGTGAAGAAAATTTGGGGAAATTAAAAGTTTAAGAAAGATCTTTATTTTGTTGTTAGTTTATGTTGTTGTTTTTCAAGCTTCTACGTTTTCTTCTTCTCTAAACAAACAAAAGTGTGGTAAAAATAGGTAAAGTAAAGATGATGAATGAAGTATGTTTTTTTTTTTTTTTGGTTTTTGGGGGTTTTGATGGTTGTTTTGGTGGGTATGGTAAAGTGGGTTATATGACCCATATTGGTGGTATTTTTATAATTGGGTCGGTCCAATACCCAAAGATGCATTAAGGGCAAATCTTATGCGGGGGTAGACTAGTAGTAGCAGTGTAAATTGGATGGATCGGATTGGATTTTGCCAATTCTAATAAAAATGCATTTTTAAGTTTAAATTCGATTTGAACCTCACATGAGTCTTATTCAATTCGAACAAAATTGTCAAAGTCCAAACCCAATCCGATCCGGTCCAAAAAATTTAATGACATACTGCCTCCGTTTCATATTGCTTGCAACGATTTGACATAAAAAGTAGAGAGGGAAAATGTCTAATTATTGCGAATAATGTGAAACAGAGGTAGTACTTTTTTTTACAAACTAAAAACAACGAAAATATTGTTAAGATGTAAGTTTAACCCCAAACATCATAAATAATAAAGCCGTTAGAGGTGAATTATGAGATAACAAAAGAATTGTTATAGTACATTCCTTTTGTCTAAATTATGAGTAATATTATGCGTAAAAGAAATTTGGGTTATTGAGATTGGCATAAATTATATAAATATATAAATAAATATACTCCCTCTATTTTTTTTAGTTACAACTTTTGAATATTCTATTATTCACAAAAAATACCCAAAAGTTACAACAAAAAAATAGAATTGGATTGGACATTTTGGACTCCAACATGATAAATCCAAGTCCGGTCTAGTCCAAAAAATGTTGGATTTTGAAAATTGAGTCCAAATCTAATTTGACCACTGTCAAAGTCCAATGCAATTCGTTAAATTGGAATTTTCGGAATCCAATTACACCCCTGCCTAGTGGCTAGTAGTACCTTAACTCAAATGAATGTTGTTTATAAATCAACAGATAAGCTGTTGTTGCTCCCCATCAACAGATAAGCTGTTGTTGCTCCCCACTTACAATGAGGCAATATTACAACCAATGATAATGACAAAGAACTTCAAATCAAGATTAGCATGAATATACCCACAAAACAATCAACATTATAATACATATTAGACCATACTACCCTATAAAACTAACATAAATTTTAAAATTAAGGGATCAAATATCACTTTTAAAAACATACAACAACCCTAATATTATTTGACGTGCCCTAAAAAATAAAATACAATTGCTTCCAAGACCAATAACTTTTATTTCACACCTAAAAGCATAGCAAGATTAAGACACTTTATAGATTTTTTGAGGCTATAACTATGGTGAGCTTTTATATGGTTTATAATGATAAAGATTGGCCTAAATGCACATGGTTTATAAAGATTATATAATTGTCTCATAAGAAAATTCTGGAATTATACTGCAGACCAGGGTCCAACATGGAGAGTAGGATTAGGAAGAAGGGACTCCCTCTTTGCCAACAAAAGTGCAGCTAATGCTTTTATACCTCAGCTTATCTTATACCTCAACTTACCTTCAATCTTAATAAAAGATAATGTTTTGCTATCATCTAAAGAATTATATCAATTCAACATAGGGAAGTATTATTGATGATGTAAGTTATGACGGTTATTGGTGATATACAAGCAACACAAAATCAGCAACAAATTTTATCTCAACGATGCAAAACCAAACCCATAATTCCAAGTAAACTCATATCACCGCCAAGAACCTCAAAAACAAAAGAACAAATTTCACATCCCGAATTAAAACAAAGGGATATGAAATTCCTACCAATCTTTACACAGTTACTCAGAAGGATGATTCTAGTCACACATAACCAAGAAAAACTATACTTTTCACGAGGTACCCCTAAACTTTTTCAAAATGTACGGGGTACTCTCAATATCTCAAAAATGCACAATGTGCCCCTGAACTTTACAAAACGTGCACCAATGATCGAGCATGTAAGTTTTATATCCATTAATTTTACTTTCATATTTGCGATTTGTGTTCTTAATTTGTGCATGTGAGCTGACATTGTTGTGATATTGTGGATGATGTTATTGAATTGAAAATCAATATGAATGAGATTTTAGTATTTATGTTTAGCCTATGTGATGAGTGACATTGTTTTATGTATTGTTTGGTTATAGTTACATTTTCATTTTGCTTTTGAAATTAGAACTTGTTTATGGTTTTTGTTTGGTTTTGGTGTTTGATTTGTATGGAGCTCAGGTTTTCTTGATTTCGATGTTTGATTATGTTTTTATGCTAAATATTTGATCATGGTTTTGTTTGGAAAACACATTTCAATATGTAGCTTAGTTGAGAATGGTGGTCACGAGCTCTTGTTGAAAGCCTTATTATATTAGTCCTTATCTTCTATTGATTGGGGTGCTTGTATTTTTTTTTTACATTTATCTTTTTAAATTTGATTGTTACTTTCTGAACTGAATAATACAGAGTACTGGCTTTGTTCGATTTGTGCCTGCAGCTTGAAATCTAGGGTTAGGATGGAGTTCGGTCTCTCAATTGGCGGCATGGTGTGACTGTCGGGTATTGTCAGTGAGGCAATGGTGGGTTGTCCTTTTCTCTCATGTTGATTGATGTACTTTGATTATTGTTTGTTTTGCCAAGCCTTTTGGTATGAGCATTTGATCTTCTTATTCAGATCGGAATTTCTTTTCATTTGTTTGTTGCTTCTTTTCTTCTGATTGCGCTTGTAGTCATATCTTTTTTTAAATATCATTGTATGTTCCCTTCTATTAATTTTCCATCCAGGCTACTATAAAACAAATCACAATTATTAAACTATTCTCTATGTAATTACATTAGCTTTTGTTACCTTCCAAAGATGAATCCTACCTATTAAAATTTCCCATAATTGTTGTGTTCATAGAGCGTGATATGCCTTCAACCTTTTGCCTGTTGTTTTAGATTGGGATCTTAGGATTCGTAAGTTGTGTTATTATCACTTGGATTATAAGTTGTATTGCAATTGTTTTTGGTTTTGACATGGTACGTGTTCCAATTCGTATGATGATTTTTTTTGGGTTTGTATGCATTAGAATTTGAAGATGAGTATGTGTATAGTGACTTGTATCTATTCTTGCAGAATATTGGTCAAGAAGCTAAAATTATAGACTCCCATGTTTGGTTGGACACGAGGAAAAGTACCCCTCACAATACTCTTGACACTTCTTTAGTCTCCTTATGACCCATATGTGCAAAATCATGTGGTCACTTGCTCGGTATGTACATTGGAATTGCTCACATAATGCATTGTATTTGGATGAATTTAAGACTTTAATGTTTTATATGTAGTAATTGTTTAGGTTTGATGAATATGATTAGTATGTTGCCATATATTAATGAATTATATGAATATCCAAATGGAATAACATTGATTGACACCAGTTACAACCATTAAATAAACATTTTGGTTATTGTGGAATATAGTGATCATGGAATCTGTTACGTTGGATATAGACATTATGATTAGTCGTAGCCACCACTTTTAACCAATCATTATACGTTTGGGTCACCACGCGCGAAAGCGCGCGGGGAAACAACTCAAATGAATATATCCAAAAAACCAATCAACATTACAATACATATCAGACCATACTACCCTATAAAACTAACATGAATTTTAAAATCAAGGGATCAATATATCAATTTTAAAAACATACAACAACCCTAATATTATTTGACGTGCCCTAAAAAAAAATACAATTGCTTCCAAGACCAATAACTTTTACGTCACACCTAAAAGCATAGCAAAATTAAAGAGTTTTTGAGGCTAAAACTATGGTAAGCTTTTATATGGTTTATAATGATAAAGATTGGCCTAAATGCACATGGTTTATAAGGATTATATAACTGTCTAATAAGAAGATTCTGGAATTATACTGCGGTACCGGGGTCCAACAAGGAGAGTACGTAGGATTAGGAAGAAGGGACTCCCTCTTTGCCAACAGAAGTGCAATTAATGCTTTTATGCCTCAACTTACCTTCAATCTTAATAAAAGATAACGTTTTGCTATCATCTGAAGAATTGTATCAATTTAACATAGGGAAGTATTGTTGATGATGTAAGTTATGACGGTTATTGGTGATATACAAGCATCACAAAATCAGCAACAAATTTTATCTCAATGGTACAAAACCAAACCCATAATTCCAAATAAACTCATATCACCACCAAGAGCCTCAAAAACAAAAGAACAAATTTCACATCCCGAATTAAAACAAAGGGATATGAAATTCCTACCAATCTTTACTCAATTACTCAGAAAGACGATTTTAGTCACACATAACCAAGAAAAACTATACTTTTCACGAGGTACCCCTAAAATTTTTCAAGATGTACGGGGTACTCTCAATGTCTCAAAAATGCACAATGTGCTCTTGAACTTTGCAAAACGTGCATCAAATGCCCTTACTACTGACGATGTTAGGTTGGCCGTTACATCTAAAGCTTAAATGCACCATGCACCCTTGTACTTTTACTAAATGCACATAATACCCTCTAATGGCTAGTTTTCAAATTTTGAGCCAAAACTAGCCGTTTTTTGGTTCTCTCTTCCGTATATATACTGCATTGCTTGTATGGATCAAAATACTCTTGTTTTTCTCTAAAAACCCAGTTTTTTTTCTTTATCTCTTTTATGACATTTTCTCCTAATAAATCAATATGTCTTCAAGTTCTTGTGCATCCAATTGTCAATCTTGCTACATCAAAGTTCCTAATCATAATTGAACGTGTAGGAAGCAAATGCATATTAGGAGTTCAAACTCCACCTTAAATCAGCCACGTCTTTATTACAAATGTGATGAATGTGGAGCTATTAGTTGATGTGTAAATAATCTCACATATTTTCCATAATTTTCCCATAATTCATCAGAAAGTGTAGAAATATGAATAGATTTGAGTAATTCTGGTATTCGCTCCTCTCCTTATGTGTAGAAGATGAAAACTAACCTATAATTCACTTCATCTTCTCTTTAATTACATGTTGCCATTGATGAAAAATGACATGAACCTTTTGTGTGAACTGCGGAGATTTTGAAAGCCCAGGACACACATAAAATAGGGAAATTAAATTGAGGATTTGAAGAGAATGATTTTGAAGATTTTAGATAGTTTTAAATCTAGATTTGTGAAGAATTAAGAAGTGAAAGGGATAGTTAAGTAGACCCTATAAGAAAATGGGTATGCAGCTATAAAAGAAAAGAGTGCAAGTAATCAACATGAAGTGGACAACGCCAGAAAATAATAGTCAAATTCATAATTTGACCAATTTAACCCAAATTTGATATATGCATGCATTATTGTCCAATGTCCTTATCAAAACCCCAATTTCCATAATTTCCACTTCTAATTTCCCCATATCTTACTCTCCTCTTTCACCTCTGACCTATGCTCTTTGGAGCTATTTTGGCTAACATTTGGCTGTATGGAGCTGTTTGTGCTTGTTAGTGACTTTTTGCAGGATTTCGGTGTTTTTGCATTGATTCCGAGGCAATTATATGAGTTACAACTAGATACTAGAAGCCATGAGTTAGAATTGAAGTAATCAGGAAGCTATGATGAAGCCTGGAGTAACACAAGACGAGCTGCCTTGATTTAGGCGAAAAAGTCATTTCGCCCGGATAGTCGGACGGATCTCGCCCGGACGGTCGGGCGGAATTTACTTAGCATTTTTCAAGAAGATTGGGGCAAAAACACTGATCGCGCCCGATCGGGCGGATTGCTTCCAAGGCCAAAATCACTCGCTTCGTGAGCCCGATCGGGCAAATTTTGCCCGATTGGCCGGGTGATTTGTCCGGAGCCCGTTTTTCACTCCTTTTGACTCGAGCATTGTACTTTTTATATAAATAGTGTTTGTGTTAGGTCTTTTTAACACATTAGAGACGAGACTAGAGATTATTTTCTCTCCTTAGGATTTTTCATTCAGTTTCTCTCTAAAACTCACTTTTGTCAAAACTTAATCATTCATTCAATACAATCGCAATTTCAGGTTCTTCTTTATTTTCTTCTCTTGTTTTTATTAGTTTAATTATTTTCCTTAGTTTTAATTGTTAGTAGTATTTTAATTTTAGATCTTGTTTTTGTTTTAGTTCTTGCTTTTGAGTTATTTTTGTTCTTGTTATTTAGTTTAATTGCTGTAGTCATGTTTTCAGTTCCAGTATTTATGTTTGAATTGAGTAGTTCCCTTTCTAGGACTAGGGGATCTATGGATTGATTTTAATGCTTGTTCATAATTGTTAGTTGGTTATTAATGTACTTGAATTCCTGTTATCAATTTTTATTGCTTTCAGTTAAATACTGGCCAGGTTTAATTGTTAGTTTGATATTGTTGAAATCGATGCCGAGAGGTAAGATTACCACAATTAGATCATAAGGACAATAGACAAAACGAGTCTAAGTAGGTGAGAGCCATTAGAGGAGTTTTGAAGGGGACTAGATTCGAGAGAATTAGTGGACCTTAATTCAAGGAAATTGATAATCTAATTGATTAATTGTGTGCATTTCATTTGCTAATCTATGATGAACCGATGTCCTAGACTTATTCATAAATTCATTCCCTTAATCAGCTTAGTTCTAGTTTTAGTTAACGTTTGAGTCTCAATTCAACATTCAAAGGCTCTTTACACAGTTTAAACTTTTTAGAACTAATAGGTTTAATTGCTTCCCTGTGTATTCGATTCCTACTTCCCTAGCTATATTAGTTAGAATGGTTTGATTTACTTTTGATAGGTGTGCGATAGCCTCATCAACCTCTATGTGTTTTCCTCACTTCCACCCCATCACCACCTTCCAAACCACCTTTCTCACACCCCCTCAAGTTCCAATTTCAATAATGATACACTTCCAACTATTTATTACTTGCATTATGTTATTTAAATATGAAATTATCGTCGGTCCATTTAGCCGCAAAAAGGATCAATTTTTGCCATCAAAATTTCCAAATATAAAGTTTTTTTTTTTTTATTAAATAATTTTCAAACCAGTGAAGAGAAACAGAGTAGAAGCCCGCGAAACCTTTGCATTTTGCAAGCTTCTTTCTTTCTTCTTCTTCTTCTTTTTTAAAAAAACCCAAAAACCCAATATTATAAATACTCCTTTGAAAGACATAATTCAACCATAAATAACTAAACTTTTAAATTTCTTTTTCTTCAGAATTTTTTTTGTTGCTTTTTTAATAGTAAAAAATAAATAAATAACCAAGATGAAGATAAAGAATTTATCAAATTCTTCTGATGAAGAATCATCAAATTCTTCTGATGAAGAATCATCAACTTCTTCTGATGAATTTGCTCAGCAATGCACTAATAATGCAGGCGTATTTATAATTTCTATGTTCTTCTTCAAGTTTCTTTAGTAATTTTTGGTTCTAAAGTGTAACTTTTTATTGGGGTTTTATTTTTTGATGATTCTGTAAAAACCCACTTTAATTTTGTGTCAAATTTAACTAAATTCAATGCTATTAAGATTAATTTGTTTTTTGTTGGAATTTTGATAATGCTGAAGATAATAAGAAGAAAGCTAACATTTGGTTTTGAATTATCTGTTTTTATCAAATGGGATTTGAGTTCTTGATGTTTTAATGAAAACCCATTTTTTCGTTTGGATGATTATGCTTCAAATTTAACTAAATTGACATAAAATGGAGTTTAAGTTTCTAGGTTTAATGTAATCTTTCATATAGTATATATAGTTTTCTTTGATTATATTACAGTAAGTAATGTGAGTGTTGTGTTTATTTTTGGTTCACTTAAAATTGGTTTAGATTAAACTCGATCAAAGTCAATCAAATTTAACTGAAAATGTTAAATATAATATTATAATATAATAAATATGATTGGTGGAAGTTGTTTTTGGATGCAAACAAAGTATTCTAGGATTAAGTTTCTTGGATTGATGTTATTACATAGTGGCAAATGTATGTGATTGTTACAAATTTGAATGAACTATGTTTTTGAGTATAGTATATGGTGGGTGTTTCTTTATTCTTCTTCAAATCTTTACTTTTGTAGTTTAATATCTTAGCTTAATTTTTGCCATGTAATATGTTCTTGGTTTAGTTTCATGTTGATTTCTTGAAATATACTCAGTTATTCTATATATAGTGGTAGACTTGAAAATCCAATGGGTTATGTATTTATATCCGAAAAATCCGAGTACTTATTATTAGTTGTATGTGATTGTTAAATGTGTAAGGTGGTGCAAGTAGTTCCAGGGCGCCACCAGAGCAGAGGCTTACCTCCCAGCAGCTCCAGGGCGGTCAGAAACCAACGTCTTCCAATGCAGGTATGTAATTCTCTAGTTGGAGTTGCATTGGTGAATTTTTGTTTAATATGTTATGATGATTTCGGACAAACCCAATTTTTTTTTTTTTACTTTATTGGTTTAATATGTTATTTATGGACTTATGATTATAAGGTGGCAAACGTAGTTGTTGTAATTACTGCCTTAGATTTTTGCTGTAGCCAGTTGAAATGTAGTTATCTTTGATTATAGTATATGGGTCATTTATTTATATTATAAATCTTTTTGAAGTTTTTGTAATGGATTTGCTTAGTTGAATTGTTGCCATGTTTGTTAGTCCATGATTTGTAAGTTAATATTGAAGTAGACATGAAAATGAGATGCATTATGTTTGTGTATAGCAATTTCCATGCATGCTATTATGTTTGTGTAATATGTTGTTGGTAAATGTGGAAGGTGGTGCGATAAGTAGCTCCAAGGAAGTTCTGACATTTACATACAAGGAGCTTAAGATGGTGACTGAGAAATTTCGATTTCAGAACTTTAAGGGTGATAGTGGCTTTGGCAAAGTCTATAAAGGAAAATTACCAATCAATAACAATAAGGTTGCTTTATTTGCTACCCTTGGCCTATAAATTCATGTTAGATCTTTGATGCTTTATACTTTTGCTCCTAGTTTCATTCCTTTTTGTTTATCATATATACCTTTTTTGATGCTGCTGTGATGCAGCTCAAGATGGTCGCAGTCGAGAAACTAACTAATGATACAGAAGAGGGTGATCATCATGCTGAAGTTGCAATACTTGGACGAGCTAATAACCCCGATATTGTGAAATTATGGGGTATTTCGCTGAGGATGATCATCATACGTTGCTTTTGTTCGAGTATATGCCACTAGGGTCCTTGGACACTCATCTGCTAGGTACATAAATCGACTCTGTAATGTTTTTTTTTTGTGTATTTGTTATGTTTTGGGTAGTCTGATCAATTGATTGTACCTGTCACGGTTATATATCTTGCAGGGGGACTTCTTGATGGGAATGTATGGAAGATAATTACTGCTCACAAAGCTACGGGGGTGCAGTATTTGCATCAAGGGGTTCACCAGAGAGGATCCAGTTTTTACACATGATGCAAGTTGTAGTGCTACGGGCACATGTGGTTATATTGATCCTAGTTATGCAGCGACTCGTGACCTGACACTTCAATCAGACATATACAGCTTTGGTGTTTCTTTACTGGAGCCTTTCACAGGACGAGCTGAGGTCCAATACTTTTAACGACTGATGCAGCATGTGTAAATCTAGCTGAATGGGTAAGATGATTCTTCTATCTGTGTCTGATGATGAGTGTAATGTTTGATGTTTGTGTCACTTTTCTTTTCTTACAGTTATAATAGTTCTGTCTGCGTAGCTTAGTTGCCTTTCGATTTGGCTGTTATTGCAATCTTTAATGGCTGGGCCACTATATATAGCAGCTTATTAGCCGCCGTGATGTTTTCAATTCAGTTAGATGGAGATTTATCAGTATTAGATACATGTGCTAGAGTTAGAAACCCCATAATATTCTCTGCATTTTCTATGCCATGTTAGCTATTGAGGTAAAGATGCTAAATACCATTTCAATGCTTTCTATATCAGTCTCTTAGCAAGTGGTTCTAACTGTTGCGTGCATGAGTTATTGAAATTTGGTTTCCTGCACTTCTTAAACTTCTTTCCAACATGTATGGGCTGATGCTGATTTGTCTTGTTCTGTAGAATGACATGACCTAGCTAACTGCTTACGTGGGTAACATGCTGCACGCTGTTTGCAGGCAATAGCATTGTTTAATGATGGGAGTTTTCTCTTTCAGATAGCAGACCCAAAGCTTCAACTTCGGTATCCCGAGAGTGAAAAGGTCTGTAATTGAAGATCCCGGAAAGAATATCAACGATGATGACAAACGATCGACTTCAAGTACAGGTACATATGTTCTTGTTGAGGTTTTAATTGAATGGGGCTTGAAGTTTTGATGATTATGTGAAAAACACACCCTTTTGTTTTAATTATTTTCAAGTTCAAATAAACTTAAATTACGGGATAAATGTTTAATTTCTTTATTTAAATAGCGGAAAGTACGATCGTGAGTATGTTCTTTTTGTTTATGCAAATGAAGTTATGTTTAATTACAAGTATGACATTAACTCTTTGAGATCAATGATGTTAGCTTTTTTGATCTTATAAGTGGCAAATTATGATTGTGTTTGTGCTCTTCTAATGCAAAAGAAATTGTCTTTGATCATAGTGATTGTTTTCAAATAAGATAAAGTTGCTTATAGGAGTAGTATGGTGGATTGGTGGGTGCTTACTTATATTTACAAATCTTTCTGCATATTTAAGTGTTATCTACTATTATAAGATGGCTAATGTGATTGCTGTAAATTCTTAAAGATATTTAGTATACCTATTTGAAATGAAGCTATATTTGATAATTTAATATACTATATAGGGATCATTTATGCTACGGATACTTTGAATATTTATGTGGATTTGGTTGATTGAATTGGATCTATAATGTATCAGTTGTGCAAAGTGAACTTTCCTTGTTGGAGAAGATCCCTAAAGAGGTTTTGTGGGAGTGTATATTGTTCAATTTGCCCGTTAAAGCTCTGGGAAGCTTAAAGAGGGTCTCCCTTTATTGGGAAGAGGAGCTTTCTTCCCATGATTTTATAACAAATCAGATGCGATATGCAGTACCACAAGCCCTTAGTTATGTATTGTTTGGAGTGCATTCAAAGTTCATGTTGTTAGGTGTATCAAGCAACAGCCTGAAACCATCTAAGGCACTCGGTTATTGCCCGCCCGTCAAAAATGCCTCATCATCTTTTGAGGTTATTGGAGTAGCTCTAGGCCTGATATGTGTAACAAAGTCGTATGACTTCTTTTGGAACCTGAAGGATGAAGATGATGGATCATCGTTTTGCATTTTTAACCCTTGCTTGGAAGAAGTCCTTGAGATTGCTAACCCTATCTACTGATTACAATGGGACCAGCATTTTAGCTACTGATTTGACTGGAAGTTTCATAACAGGCCGGATTGATCTAAGTAACAAGGAGGTGTATTCAATATGGCCAGCAGATAACGGGGAGACACTTGAGGTTGAAGGCGAAAATTCATTAAACTGAGGATGTGGTCTGTTTCTCGAGACACCGATTTCTCCATTTCTGTAGTTTTGTAGGTTCAAGCATATATCATATTACTGGATGAATGTAATATTCTAATTAGCTTTTAAATTGTTTGTTTGATTTGTTTTAACAAATAGCAATGTAAATGAGTAGAACCATTGGTTGTTGTGAATGTACTGTATTTCTGAGTGTATACGATCAGGAAATTGCTTTCTAATGGGAGCAGTTATAGGCTTAAGTAATCTCCAGCTTTGGCTTTCTAATTGTGGTGTTTTTTTATTCTTACCATATCAGTATGTTCTGCCACTTTCTATCATTTCATCAAGAAGCCTTAAATTCATTTTATTTGCTCGCGCTGAAGGACAGATATGAGGATTTGCTGTTGAAGAAACCCTAAAAGAAGAGTTTCATTCCTGTTCAATTATGTTTTGAAGCTGTTTGCTTTAGGTTTAGGAAATATAGATGACTGCAATACTTGATCAGGAAGGTATAAAAAAAAGAAGCGTTGCAGCGGGTTCTTAAATGTGTTCTGCAATGTTTCCATATTAGCAACCTTTTCACCTTTGGATGCCAGGACTACGGCTAAGTTTCTGCCATTGTATAGTATGGTACTGCAGTTCAAGATGTAAGAGATGTGTTAAGAGAGAGAGGTATTGTCAGAGTTAAGCAGATACGATCTGCTTGTCCTTCCACTTCCCTTTAGTTCTTTTTGTCTTCCATCTTCATGTTATGTGCAATTCAAGTAATTGAACAAGAGGTTGAGTTCTTAAATGTTTCACTCCTACAATTCATTCTTTTCTTAATACTGTACTTCTGGACTCATTTGAACATAATACTTGGTATTAAGAGAAAGTGTTTTAAGATCATAGATACCATAACTGATTCAAAAACTTTAATTGCACAACAAATTGGGTAATTAGTATTCCCTCCATTTTTTTTAGTTGCAACAATAAACGGAGGTAATATTATGCAATTTTAAAGATATGCTACTAACGAAAATAAGCATAACATTCGGTTATCCCGGCCAATCCGTCATCAGATTCGGTATTAGAATACCATGCTCATTATCATTCCCTTCATTAGTTACTCCACCTCCTGAGCTGTTGTCATCATCACAACTTTCTTGGTTTTCATTATCAGCGTTGACTCTTAACTCGGATCCATCCCCAAGATTGCTTGCTTGATCGGTTCAACCCAAACCTAAACCCATGCTTGGGTTCAGTTTGAGCTTCCCCAAGCTAAAGGAAATGGCTGTTTTTTTGCTCTTTGTTGCATAAGAGCCTGCCCAACTATGAATTTTCTTACACTCCACTGATGACAAAGTGATATCATATTATTGCACTCTTTCTCTTGGCACTTCTTACCAACAGCTTTGACCATAACATTTTCTAATGTAATCACATTAAAATATGATATTTCATGAGAATTTGATACAATAATGGCCATAAATATTCATTTATAAAGCAAACATACAGCCAGGTAACAATATTATACACATGATTCACATTTGAATCTGAAGCCCCGCATCAGGTCCCAAAATACAATCACTCAAAATTAGGACACCTGGGGTAAAAATTACAGAGAAAAGTAAATTCATGATCCATTCATTTATAACTTCATTAGGTTTGTGATTATCATCAACTGATGTGTGTGAGTTGTTGAACGCAAGCTTCTTAGAAGAGCCCTTTGAAAGCGAAACTGGGTATTTAAGGGCATTCAGCTCAAGTTTCCTAAGTGCAGCTTTACCAAGATCAACCTCGCAAATGTCGGACAATCTTACGAGGTATAGTAGTACATCATATAATTCTTCTCCAAATTGTTGCTTCTCTTCCTCTTTTCAGCCTGGTCTTGCACAATTCTCCGACTTCCCCCACCTGAAACAAGATCACAAGAGTATGATGCAATTAGCATTGTCCATTGCAGCATGCCAACAAGTTGATCGTTCAATACCGAATTGATTGTCACACTAACGCTTGGGAATTAACAAAATATGTTTGTATCAAAGACTTCATTAGGCACTGTGATATATTTATTCAAAAAAGCTGTGTATCGCAGCAGCAGCAGCAAAATCTAATCACAAAATTTAAGTATTGCAGATCCGATTATCACCCAACTAAAAATCTCATGATAGAACTAACGAGTGAGAATTTTTAAGTGTACGAAGTAAAACATTTGTAATTCACTCTTCCACACTCTCATACCAGTATTCAACCTTAGGGGTGTCATATATACAAGTTAGCGAAATTGTTGCACAAACATGATATTATGATAATACAATAAAAGTTCAAACAAATTCATATATCTAGACCAAAAAATTTAGCCATTGAAGACAGCGTATCCTAATTAATCATAAACTATAACATCTACTCATCTGTGATCGAAAAACGTGTATTCCAAATGTACGAGTACGAATCTTACACTTCCCTAACATCGATAGCATAAGTTAATCTAGTAACGTAATAACTAAATCTGAACAAAGGTTGCGGAAGACCAGAAGTAGTAATGTATCACAAGAATGAACACAAAATGAAGTGAGGACAACATGTATAATTCATCCCCTCCTTCAAATAAGGGCAAAACTTTTCTAAATAATCATTATGCATGAGAAAGAACATTAGGTAAACAAGTACTTTGGTACTGTACACTATCATCAACTAATGTTCTAGTACAAAAACAAGATTTTCCCATTTTTTTTGGGAAATTAGTACTTCAATTTTCACATTTCATAATTAATCTCTTATAATAATTTAGCAAGTTCAAATTCATAGTAACTAATCACAAAAACCCAAAAATCCAAAACAATTCAAATTAAGTTAAACACTAAAAAATTCAATAATTTCAGAAATTACTCAAAAATTCAATCTTTAAACCTTTTCTTCAATTCTTTCTTTAACTAAATTAACAAAAAATAATTCAAATTCCAAAACAACAATCAACTTTCTCACCTAAACATAAAAACCCCATAATTAAACTACTTACATATACACTTGCATAATATAACGACATGAACTTTACCAATACAATAATTTTGCCAATTCAATATTTACCAATATTCACATGGTGTGGTCACCCTTAGCTATGAAAAAAAAAAAAAAAAAATTCAGATTAAATTAGATCAGATCATAAAAAGCAGACCGATTGAACACAGCCTAACAATATATATATATATATATATATATATATATATATATATATATATATATATTGTTCATTAAATAACTCAAATTCAGGTCATCATACAAATATAAAAACATTAATTAAAAAAAAAAAAAGAAGTAAGCTAATTTATTCATAAAAGTAACCTTAATATATACATGATAGCCTATTTGCTTAGTGTGGTACGTTTGACTTGGGTGACATGAAGCTAGTTTCATGAATCATCATCATGGTATGAAGATGAGGAAAAATTGCACCCGGAGGTTTTATTCTTTTATCAACAGTAAATGTGAAGTTGTTAGAATTAGGATCCCAAATTCCAATACCATCAACAACATTAAAAACCAATTCTCCATCTTGACAAACCCACAATGGTGGGCCCAACATCATATTAACCAAACTCGGATCCTTTATAATGTTGTATTGTTTAACCCATGAATCGGGTTTACCATACTGGGTCATTATCCAAATACCAAGCTCCAATGAATCCCACTTATTGTATGAAATCACAAGACAGTCATCAAATTCACTTTGTAACCGTGAAACACCAAGTGTTAAGTACTGATTCTCATTAAATAATCTACTACTACTACTACTTTTGTTGATGTGTAATGCCGATGGTAAAGCAATGTTAGTGCAAACCTTGGTTGCCAAGTTGAATGCTAGAATGTGTTCATTACATACCAACCAATGAACAGACCCTTTCAAAAACTTGCCGAATCAGGATAATCGAAAATATAATTACTCCAATCGATGGTTTCCATCAATTCCCATGAATTCCTACACAAATCATATATATGAGTATTGTTATATTGTGCTACTACCGCCTTGAACGTGTTATTTTTGGCATCATACCCAAATCCATATATTGTATTAGAGTACTGTCCAAGCTTGATTGGGGTTGGCACCATATACTGTTCTCGGGTAAACGGGTTCCAGAAAACCAATGACTCAGGATCCATAAGTGTTGTACGTTCGACTATGTGTTTAAACTTGATACGTCCATGACAGTGACCAAACCCTATCGTCATAAAAACTATACCGTAACATGAACTGATTACTTTGGTACGCTTAGGATCTAATCTAATCAAACACTACTTTTCAGTTGGTAGAATCTCACATACTCCACAAACACCATTATTGAATAACACCGTCTTAGTGTTTTCCGTTGCGTTGTCAAGACTGATCGCCATCGTCGAAAAAACATTGTGATCTTTATAAAAATTTAGCAACACTTGATTCGATAAATGTAGTAGTTTGTACTTTGTTGCTATGGTGTGTGGGTGTGCCATGTTGAATGCTTGTTTTTTAACGAAACAAGGTGTTTGAAGGAGTGGAGTTTCCGTTAGATTAAGGTCATCTAACACGGGACTTAAACGTTTTAGAGATTGGCTTGGTAAATATGACAATATTTCTAACGTTACATCGTTTGGTAGATTTGGGAGTTGTTTTCCACTTTTTTCCATCGCCAAACACTACCTACAACTCTACTAATTTCGCCTACCAATTCAAATTAAAACCTTTTATTTTTATTAATTCAAATTACAATAATGGAGTTGAGGATGATGATGGCGGTAGTTTATAATAGGAGTTTGGAAGCTATCCTACATATTGTAGGTGGTCATTGGTAATTTATTTAAATAGGATTATGCTTTCCTACCCATATTAGATTTGGCTATTTGGATATTTGATTCGGAAAATTACAAAGACATATCATATTTATGTTCAATAATTTAATCTTATCCACCCGTATAATAATAAATTTTAAATTTTTTTTGGATTATAAATTTCTTAAAATAAATAAATAGCACTCAACTCTAATCCTTTAAATAAAATTACATAAATTATATTCATCCAACAATATTTTTTATGATAAGATTGTCATGACATTATTCTATAGTTTTTACTTGGAAAATTTGAATCACTCTTGGTTTATATATACAAACCAGTAAAGCAGATGGATTAAGAAAAATACCCATACGGCCCTATATAAGATCTTATATGGTTTATCTCAATGTGTATTTTATTTATAGTTTAGTTATATATAATTAAAGATATTAACTTTTTATGTTATCTTTAAAAAATTATTAGTATAAAAATTATCTTCTTCAATGCAAACAATAGTTTTCATATGTATAATAAGAGATAATTATGTTCGAGTACTATCTTATGTGGCACTGGCACCCTAAAAACAATCCCAAAAAAAAAAAATCCTACTTTATAATAATACGGAGTAATGATCTATATTATTAGTATAAAAAATTATATCATAAATATAATGGCCATAATTAGGGATAATTATAAAAACTTATATCAAATCAATTATCCTAAATAATTGAATACATCTATCGCATATTGATTCGAAGTACAGCTGAACCAAATAATAATTAATTTCTTCATCTTCCTACGGTTGTTAGGAATAAATGTAGAGCCGCATTCGTTTTAATCAAGCTTTCCTTAAATTTAAGTAATTTAACTTAATTAATTTTAAATAAAATTGATTTGTGATATGTCCAATCACAATAACACACGTATCATTTAAGCTTATTTTACATGTTATCAAATGTTTCATGTTAGTATTATTTAAACTCAATTTTAATGAATTAATATACCTTATTATGTCATATATAAAAGTTATTTGTTCAATATATTCAATAAAATTTCAATGATTTTAAAGTTACCAAAAATATGATTCTGATTACCAAAAAATTGGTTCAAGTTAGTCGTTGTACAATAATTTTATTGTACGCAATATTCATTCATGAGATTAATATTAACACTTGGGTTTTCATGCAATGTTACACGTACATTAGGGGGAACAAATAACGTGGCTTCGTTGCCTTGTTTTTGGCTGCCACCAATGCTCTTGTGACTTGGCCAAAGATATGGATTAATTTTTTTGTTCACCATTTGTTTTAAATTAGTTATTTAATTTAATTTAAGTACTTCTTCCACAAAATCCTTCACTTGCATCAATTTTTTTGGGTTCGGGAACACATAACTAAATTAAAGGTGGGGATAAAAATCGATCCTAAAATATCTTGTAATCGGAAGAGAAGTTTTAATTAATCAATGGAGAAAATCAGAAAACCCTCATTCTCATTATTTGTGTATATGTGTTGGAGAACATATTGATAGTTCTGGAGGGCAACTAAGCAATGTCTCAATATGACTTTTATATTACCGATAAGGTCATTTTTATCCATTTGATTTTTAGTTTTGAAAGTCATAGAAGTGGTTAAAAATCGCTTTCAACATGTCATAAAACCGAGAAAGCTCCAAACAATTTAGTTAAGTATCTCACCCTCTATAGCTAAAATGAACTAAAAAAATTGCCGGGTATAGGGATAAAAAGTATCAAAAGGCTATTTGTTGATTCAATTTTATCACCCTCTCACCATCTATAAGTCTATAGACTGAGGATAAAGGTCATGTTGAGACATTGCTTAATTGCGCTCCAAAATTATGTACGTATAAGTTCTCCAACACACATATATATATATATGATGAGAATGATTGGTTAATTTTAAATTCTCTTTCGATTACAGGAGATTTTAGGATCGATTCTTATCTCCGCTTTTAACTTAGTTATACGTTCTAGAACCCTAAAAAATTGACGCAAATGGAAGGATTTTGTGGAAGAAGTAATTAAATTAAATAACTAATTAAAACAAATGGTGAACAAAAAAAATAATCCATATCTTTGGCCAAGTCACAAGAGCATTGATGGCAGATCCAAAAACAAGGCAATGAAGCCACGTTATTTGTTCCCCCTAATGTACGTGTAACATTGCATGAAAACACAAGTGTTAATATTAATCTCATACATGTTCCAAATAATTATGATCCAACTTCTATTTTCCTAACAAATAATAACTTGTCCTTTAGTTACTCCCTTCTATAGTTGTTACTTCATTATATTTTACATATTGCACGTACTAAAGTTAGAAAACATATATATAAAGTTAAACAAAACATTGAGCACGTACGTAACTAGATGGCAACTCACCCAATGGTTCCCGGCGAGCCGACTAAGACCGCCACCAGCATGCTCGAGACTGCCACCGCGGCGGTTCAGAAATTCGGTCCCATTAACAGCGTCCACCAGCATCTTTGCGCGTAAGTTTTTCTTATACTTTTATTGCTACAATTAAGTATATAATAATTGATTCAATTCGCTCTTTTATAATTGCAACATTTCAATTTTTGTGCTTTTCGATTCATAACTTAAATCATTACTACTGCTGGTTTTTGTCTCCAAGGATAATAGATGTTTGAATATTAGGCTATTGGCTTAGGTAAGCATCAAAGTGATACTTCATTAGTAAAAACTAAAAAGCTTAATCTGATATTATTTTTTAAATGTAGATCTTGATTCTTGAGAATTTTTTTCATCAAAAGTATCATAGGATTTTAATCCCATTAAATGCATAATCAGCCGGCTATGCCCATAATTAAGATTGAAGACATGTATACGAAGATAAGAGACATTTAATCATCTTATTAATTAAATTTGCATGTAGTATGTAAGGCCATCATGGCTCGTCTGCCCAATTAAAAAAATTGGAAAGAATTATATATAAGAGGTCTTAATAAAGTTGTATGTATCATAGGTTCCACTTCTATGGGGATGACATGACACGACAAGTTGAGGCGCACCACTTTTGTGGACACCAAAATGATGAAATGAGGCAATGCCTTATCTACGACAGCCCTGAGGCGGATGCCCGCCTCATAGGCATTGAGTACATCGTCTCAGAAAACCTCTTCATGACGTTGCCAGATGCCGAGAAACGGATGTGGCACTCGCATGAGTACGAGGTTAAGAGTGGAGTGCTCTTCTTACCGGGGGTGCCCGGCGCCATTCAACGCCAAGACCTTGCTAAGGTTGCTCAAACATATGGTAAGACCATCCATTTTTGGCAGGTTGACCGTGGCGATAATCTTCCATTAGGACTTCCCCAAGTTATGATGGCTCTCACTCGTGATGGCCAACTCTACAATCAACTTTCTTCAGGTATGGAGATAATATTATAAATTGCATATTTCATTATTTACATTTTCTATACCTTAGCTAGGATGTATTATCTTGTTAATAAGTGGAAAAATCAATATAAGAAATGGTGGTTGGCTTAGTAGTCATCATTTTGAAGTGTTTGGAATTCGATCCTTTCTACATGCATCAACCTCGAATATTTTCCATTTCAAGGAGTCTAGTCCAGGTCCACTATTTATTACCCATTTAAAAATAATACGAGATCAATTTACTAGACAATTATATACATTGTACTATAAAACTTTGATAGTGATCATTGCTATTTTTGGCAATTCATAACATATTCACTGTACCTAGCGAAATTGTTAGGTGGTCGGACCATTTTGTATTGAATCTCAAATAAACATTATAATGCATTATTATTACTATGTTGTATTGTGGTGGGTGTGAAACATATATAATTCTTTTGTGTTTTGTATTCAATTTCCTACATATAGATGTAGAGAAAAGGTTCAATGTGAACTTCGAAAAGGAGAGAGAAAATCGAGCATACATGAAGGGACTAGAGCACGGAATTCATCCATTGGCCAATGCAGGAGGGAAAGGACTAAGGACCGAGCTGCGAGAGGTGGATTGTCACGGTGGAGCTGGTGCTCATGCTACTCCTAGAGTTTTTGTTTAAGCATCTAATAATGGTGATCGAAGTGGTTCTCATATATATAGTGTACAAGTCTTCCAAGCACAAATAATAAAATGATCGATATGCCACTTTAACATGTTATACGTGAAGGATCCATATATGTAGGGCTTTTTATTCCATAAAGTTATGTAGCTTTGCTTGCATGTTATCCAAGTAAACAAATAATTAATCATCTTGTGCTTAAGTAGTGTATAATTGATTTCATGTATCATATAATGTTACGCTTTTGTTTAAGACTTTAAGTGATGCCAAGAGTAGCCGTATTTTGTTTTGGATGTATTATTCTTAGCTAACCTTTAACTAATTATGAAGTTCAAATTAACGATCAAATTCAAAAATTAATAATTAATATTATGTATCAATAAAAAATAATGACATACAAATGATACACAAAAAATGGAATATCAGATGAGTGTCTACTACATCTAACTTTTTTATACCAAATATAAAGTGGACATGACTTTTTCATGTGCTTGTATCAGTAGTGTTTTGTCCTCCTCTAAGAGTCCCACAAGGCCACAACCTCTTAGTATGTAAGTCGCTTTCGTTCGTAAATAAAATAATGTGTATATAAACTAAGGGTCACTAAAACTAGCTAAACTATATATTATAAATTTTTCAATATCATTCATTATCAGTTTATCACTTCAAAAGGGTCGAGAACATGAATGTGTGTGTTGGTGGGGGTGGACGGGTGGTGGTGGTGGTTGAGGAGAAGAAAAAGGCTAATTGTCACCATCCCCTTAAGGAAACACACTAAAATCTCATTGTTCTAAGATAATTCAATCTATAAATATATAGTAATTTATTGTAGCAATGAGGTCAAGATGAGAAGTTGCATGGTCAAAATTTTAGGAAGAAGCTAAAAATGATTGTGCCATATTGCAAAAATACTTTTGGCACATGATTCATCTATCTAGTCAATTAGTATTATAGAGTAGCTATGTTCAAATTGAATCAAATGAAACTAAGCTAGTGATTTATTAAGCTTGAGTTCAACATAACATTATTCAAATTAGACATGACCACATTTGTTTAGCTAGAAACCATTGAACTTATTATAGACTTATTGAGCTAAAAATTTATTTCACTTGAAGTGAATGCACACTGGAAGCTTTACTCCAAATAAAAAGGTTAATAATGATCCTAATTGTAACGTGTTTAATTGGGTTGGTAACTAACCCAATTGTTCTAGAATTTATGTGCGCGCATTGGAACAAAAACTATTATCCTTACGCTAAAATTGAACCATTAGCTTGTAGTAGACCTGGAAACACCAAATCAAACGACGCATTTGCTTGAAAATTTGCTAGGTGAAGCATATTTTCACGAACGTAAGTTAGGGCTAGTAGGGTGGATCATTGATGATCAAACTATAGTTTGTTATCATATCATCAATGACTAATCAATTTCTTTAAATAAATAAAAATAACAATTGAAAACTGAAACTAAAACTATAGCATGCATTTCATGGTTTGGTTTACAATTTGGTGCGGTTCAACCATACCCTTAGGCCTCAGCTCACTTACATCATACAATTTTTTTTAGTATGTCCACTCAACTTAACTCATCAAAGTTTTGTTTTAACTATATCCAGATACAATTCTAGCCGCACACATAGCTTATGGTAAATCTCCATTTTATAATTTTTTTTTTTTTTGGAATACCTAATAAGACTTAAACTTGTAACTTCAGTTAAACCGCATCAACTTGCTTACCACTCTTATAATTGCATTTATCAAGAAAAAAGAAAAAGAATGTAACATTACTCGACACGTAGTTAAAGTAATTACCCATTGACTATGGAATCAGAAAAAAATACGCTGCACCCCAAAAAGCCCAAAACCAACTGAAAACGACTCAATCAAAATTAACACCATCATCAAAATCAATTCCACAATAAAATCACCAACATTTTTCTAATTTTTTTTTTAACTTAATACCAAAATAAATAAATAAAAAAATGGAAAAAACTGAAGAGAAAAAAGTGAATGTAAGTTTAGAAGATTTGAAGTCAAAAATGGCGGATTTTGCCAAAGAAAGAGATTGGGATCAATTTCATAGCCCTAGAAACCTTCTTTTAGCCCTGGTAATTTTATTACTTTTATTGTATTCTAAAACCTAATTTTATATAAACCCTAGAAATTTTAATTTCCATTTTTAATTTCAGTATTTTTTTTATACATTCGATTATTCAATTTACATAAAGAAAGAAATAACCCACATTTTTATATGCATTATTATTAATTTATTTTATTTTTCAATTTTAAGTGATTTTTTGTTGGTGAGATGAGAATTTAGGAAATTAGGAGCATTTTTTGTGATGAATGATGAATGTATGTTGTTGGGTTTTCTGGGTTTAGGCTGAATTTTAAGAATTATGAAAATTGTACATTCTTAATTTTTTTTTAATAAAAAAATAAATTATGAGGTTTTTATGTTTAGGTGAGAAAGTTGATTGTTGTTTTGGAATTTGAATAACTTTTTTTTGTTAATTTAAGTAAAGAAAGAAGAAAAGGTTTAAAGGTTGAATTTTTGAGTAATTTCTGAAATTATTGAATTTTTAGTGTTTAAGAATTATTTGGATTTTTGGGTATAAGTTTTGTGATTAGTTGCTATGAATTTGAAATTGCTAAATTATAATGAGAGATTAATTATGAAATGTAAAAATTGAAGTACTAATTTCCCAAAAAAAATTGGGAAAATCTTGTTTTTGTACTAGAACATTAGTCGATGATAGTGTACAGTACCAAAGTACTTGTTTACCTAATGTTCTTTCTCATGCATAATGATTATTGAAAAAAGTTTTGCTCTAATTTGAAGGAGGGGATAAATGATAAATCATACATGTTAACCTCACTTCATTTTGTGATACATTACTACTTCTGGTCTTCTGCAATCTTTCGGATTTAGTTGTTACGTTGCTAGTTCAACTTATGCTATCGATGTAAGGGAAGTGTAAGATTCATACTCGTACATTGGAATATATATTTTTCGATCATAAATGAGTAGATGTTATAGTTTTATGATTAATTAGGATACATTATCTTTAATAGCTGAATTTGATTTGGTTGGTTTTGGTTTGTTTAGGGCTAAATTTTTTTGGCCTAGATGTATGAATTTGACTAAACTTTTATTGTATTATCATAATATCATGTTTGTGTTACAATGTCACTAACTTGTATATATGTCACCCCTAAGGTTGATGGTATGATAGTGTGGAAGAGTGGATTACAAATGTTTTACTTTCGTACACTAAAATTCTCACTCGTTAGTTGTATCATGAGATTATTAGTTGAGAGATAATCCGATCTGCAATACTTAAATTTTGTGATTAATCTTTGATTTTATTGTTGATGCTGCTGCTGCGATACACAACCTTTTTGAATAATTTTATCACTGTGCCTAATAAAGTCTTTGATACAAACATATTTTGTTAATCCCCGAGCGTTAGTGTGACAGTCAATTCGCTATTGAACGATCAACTTATTGGCATGCTGCAATGAACAATGCTAATTGCATCATACTCTTGTTATCCTGTTTCAGGTGGGGGAAGTTGGAGAATTGTCCGAGATCTTCCAGTGGAAAGGAGAAGTGCCGAGAGGATTACCAGGCTGGAAAGAAGAAGAGAAGCAACACTTAGGAGAAGAATTATCTGATGTACTACTATACCTCATAAGGTTATCCGACATTTGCGAGGTTGATCTTGGTAAAGCTGCACTTAGGAAACTTGAGCTGAATGCCCTTAAATACCCAGTTTCGCTTTCAAAGGGCTCTTCTAAGAAGCTTGAATTCAACAACTCAAACTCATCAGTTGATGATAATCACAAACCTAATGAAGTAATGAATGAATCATGAATTTACTTTTTACTGTAATTTTTAATCTTGTCTGTCATTTTCAGCCATGGCTTTGCCTTTTCAAAGTGTCTTAATTTTGAGTGATTGTATTTTGGGACCTGATGTGGGGTTTCAGATTCGAATGTGAATCATGTGTATAATGTTGTTACCTGGTTGTATGATTCTATCTAGGAATGTTTGCTTTATGAATGAATATTCATGGCCTTTATCTATGGAATTTCCAGGGTTTTTCAGTTATTCACTGTGTTATTTTTATCGCAACGATTTGACTCTCATTACCAAGTACCAACTGTTGTGTATTTTGGCATTCGTATCACATCGCCAGCGGTCCAACCATGCATGGTTACCAGCTTTTTAGTCTTGTAATAGAAATTTGAATGTATGCAATGATAGAAATCCAACAATGTTACACTTTTAGCCGTTTTAGGGTGTGTTCTCTTCGAAAAAATGTTACGGTCAAAGCTAGTTAATTGGTAAGAAGTGCAATGAAGATATTGAGTAAACCATAATGGAATTAAAGATTCTTAGATAAACAAAATATTACATGCTCATATCAGTACTGTACACTAGCAGAAACAAAGCTGTAATCCAGGCATATCCGAAGATGAAGAAGTAGCCAATATCGCATACTTAGGGTGTTACGTTTGGCTTGGGTGACACGAAGCTAGTTACATGAACCATCATCATCGTATCAAATCGAGGATAAACTACTGCACATAAAGGTTTCTCCATTTTGATATCAGTAAATGTGAAGTTAGATTTAGGGTCCCAAATTCCAATTTCATCAAAAGCATTAAACACCAATTCTCCATGTTGGGAAATCCACAATGGTGGCTCTAAAACCCTTTTACTCAAACTCGGATCCTTTTTTATGGTGTATTGTTTGATTCATGACTCGGGTTTACCATACTGCTTCATAACCCATATACCTACCTCCAATGACTCCGGTTCATTGAATGAAATCGCTAGACAATCATCATCATCATCACTTTGTAACCGTAAAACACCTAGCCTAACACTTAGCCTTCAGTAATATTTTTCCTCATAGGGATTACGACTTTTGTTGATGGGTATGACCGATGGCAAAGCAATGTAGGTGCATACATTGGTTGCTAAGTCGAGTGCTATTACATTGTCTTTGGATACCAACCAATGAAGTGACCCTTTCACAAACTTGCCAAACTGTTCCGGAGGATTGTTACATTGTGCTGGACAAATTATAAATATGAGCATTGTTACATTGTGCTACTACCGCCTTGAACGTGTTATTTTTGGCATTGATAGAGATAGAATATTCATCAAAATATTCTATCAATTGATTTATGATATTATATTTAGAAGGAAAAATTGCCAGATGAAACATTTTAAAAACTTTTTTTTGCCAGAAGAAACCTTTTAAAAATTTTTTTGCCAAAAGAAACCTGAAACTAAATTTTTTTTGCCAGAAGAAACCTTGTACCCTGAATCCGGTGTTGACTAAGGAATTCCGGCGTTGACCGACTCTTTATTCTTATTTGCACTCTTTTGCCTTTTCTGATTTTCCCTCCAAATTGTCCCTCCTTACTTTCCCCTAATTTCCTTCTAATTTATTCCTCATTAAACCCTCAATTTAACCATCCCTTTTTCCTTCCTTTGTTTGTGTCATTTTTTCCCCATTTTCTTCCATTGGCATTGTTGTTTTTGCTGCATTTTATTTTCTTTCTTTGTCTTCCATTGTTGCAAGGTTGTGGAAGCTTCAACCTTTATTAGTTTGTTAATTTCTTGAATTTATAATTTTTATACAAATTAACTCCTCAACTAATACACCATTCCATTATTTTACATTTTGTTTGCAGAAAAATGGTTACTCATTGTGGATGTGGGCTTCCAGTGGCAAGAAGAACGTCTTGGACGAGTGAGAACCCGGGAAGGAAGTTTGTGTGTTGCAAATGAAGCCTATGATTCAGAGAATTTCAGAAGTTAGATATTTTTTTTTTTGAAAAATTCAGAAGTTGGATATATGTGAGGGTACATATATCCATTTGAGAGTGCAACAAGAAAGTAAAAAGTGGGTCAACTNGTCGGTCAACGCCGGAATTCCTTAGTCAACACCGGATTCAGGGTACAAGGTTTCTTCTGGCAAAAAAAATTTAGTTTAAGGTTTCTTTTGGCAAAAATTTTTTTAAAAGGTTTCTTCTGACAAAAAAAAGTTTTTAAAAGGTTTCATCTGGCAATTTTTCCTATTTAGAAATAATATCTTATGTAAAGTAAGATACATTTATAATATCGTTAATATAATATTTAGGAAACTATATCCTTTGTCATTGTAACCCTATAAATATGATCAATGGAAATCACCCTAATCAAGGGAGTTTACACAATCTAACATGGTATCAAGAGCAGGTTAGATCTTGGGTTCTTTCACAAATAATTTTTATTTTCCCCTGCCGGTGGGTAGATGTTACATCCACCGGCGGGATTCACAAAACAAACCACTCAATAACATCAATTATTTACTTAGCTTCCGCCATATTTTACCCCTCTAAAGTATTATTGATTTTCTAATCAAATTGAAAATATTGTGGTGCTGTGCACTTGTGTCTGCATGCAAGTAACGCAATTTACGAGTGTCATACTACTATTCTAATTCATGCTAATACCACTGCTTCTTCTTGCTTCTACTTATGCATAACTCTTGTTGCATCTTCTATCCTTCTGCTTTCTTTTTCAGTTCCAACTCATTCATCATCATCATGCTCTTCTTAAACATGATGCCAAGAGACTCTACTATACACTTAAGCCCCTTTAATTTCTCATCCTCATTCTTTTCTTTTGTCAAGCAATCACATTCTTCTTAATTGTCTCACCATGCATGAGGCATGAAAATCAGACCTTGATAACGAAGGCAAGTTTGGAATTTCACCAAACCACCATCTCTTCCCAAGTTACAATTCATGAATTTACTGCTCCTCTACTTTCTGCGACCAATCATTGGTCCATGTGACAATGACCATAGACTAGTACCTCCGTGGCTCTATCATAGTCGTCTACTTAGTCCACTAACACTCTTCCTACCCCAAAAACATCTTTTTCCACTTCGTTGCGGCCGAGGTCATCTTAATATTGCTACGTGTCCACATTCAACTCGTTTGGTTCATGTTCCCTCCAAGGTCTACATCTCTCCAGAAGCTTCCGTCATCACCTTAATTCTCAATTTCTTCTACTTACCTAATTGATTCCTTCTCTCTGCACGCTAATCTATATGCCGCAGTGCAAGAGTCCAGCACCAAAGCCCCATGGTTATTAGGTGCATGAATGCCCCACAATATAGTTTTTCCTCTCTCCTAGTGATTTCTTGTAACAATAACTTTTTTATATGATATGATTTGATCCTCTCTTCTTCTTCGGTTCCACAACTTGGTCAATATCTACCCCTGCGTGTGGCCCTTCTCCTCTTCCTCCTTTGGCACAACAACGCTCTATTCTCCTCTGCATAGATTTTGGCAGTTGCTGTTCATTATCATCAACACACTATTGTTGCTACTATATTTGATCGCGGGTTACCTATATTATCCTACACAGTTCGATGCCTCTTTCAAACGTAGATTTGGTCCTGCTTCGACTGCGGGGGTGTGATAGAGATAGAATATTCATCAAAATATTCTATCCTTAGATTTATGATATTATATTTAGAAATAATATCTTATGTAAAGTAGGATATATTTATAATATCGTTAGGATAATATTTAGGAAACTATATCCTTTGTCATTGTAACCCTATAAATATGATCAATGGAAATCAGGGAGTTTACACAATCTAACATTCATCATACCCAAATCCGTATATTGTATGGCAGTACTGTCCAAGCTTGATTGGGGTTGGCACCATATAATGTTCTCGGGTAAACGGGTTCCAGAAAATCAATGACTCAGGGATCCATAAGTGTTCTACGCTCGACTATGTGTGGCAGTGACCAAACCCCGTAGTCATAAAAACTATACAGTAACACGAACCGATTATTTTGGTACGCTTAGGATTTAATGTAATCAAACAATCCTTTTCAGTTGGTAGAATTTCAGAACCATTATTGAATAACACCGTCTTAGTGTTTTCCGTTGCGTTGTTATGGTTATCAACGATAATAAGTTGACGGTGTCAGTTTAAATAGGATTATGCTTTCAACTACGTACTTACCAATATTAGTTTTGGATATTTGATTAGCAAAATTACAATGACCTACTATTTAATACGGAGTATTATGAGTAATACTCCATCTTATCATTAAAAAAAATTCATGTGATTTTATTATTATTATTATTTATTTATTATTATTTTTTTTTTTTTGAGGAAAGTGTGATAGAATATATCTATGTACTATTTCAAAGCCTACTCCTACAAAAATTGAGAAATTTCCCTTCCAACCGATAATCTCTATTTCAAAAAGTTATATACAAACACGCCCTTAAATTATTATCTATTCATTAAAGCAAAGGGTGGAAATAGATGAGAAATATTCAATTTAGTGTTTTTAAAAATAATTAATCTTTGCACTATTTATCCTTTTACAAAATAATTTCAATTATGGTCTAATGTAATGCACAAATTACGTGCTAAGTTAAACTAGAAGATATAAATTAATCGTTATAATTGGAGTGTGAGAAAATGTAGCAATATAAATATTATGATCTCACTTTGTCAAGAATGGAGTGTGAGAAAATTCATGGTTACTTGGACATGCTTTTATGCAGCTAAGAAGAGCAAAACGACCATCATTCCTTTAACTGAATGTAATTCTTAGATAAACAAAATATTACATGCTCGTATCTGTACTGTACAATGGCAGAAACGTAGCCTTAGTCCTGGCATCCAAAGGTGAAGAAGTTGCCAATATTGCAGTGTTATGGAACGCGTTCAAGAACCCGCTGCAGCGCCTTTTTTATACCTTCCTGATCAAGTATTGTAGTCATCTGTATTTCCTGAACCTAGACAAGAAAAACTAACAGCTTCAAAACACAATTCAGCAGGAATAAAGCTCTTCTTTTACGGTTTCTTTAGTGGCAATCACACACACCTGTCTTCCAGCGCGAGCAAGTAAAGTGAACTTGTTGTCTACTGCTGGTGCCTAACAACAATTATTGAGAATTGAAGAGGTCAAGTTTTAGTGATGAAATGACAGAAAGTAATAGAATATATTGATATGGTAAGAGTGGAAAACACCAACATTAGAAAGCCAGAGCTGGAGATCTTGTGAGACAACTCGTTTCTCAAAACCTTGCCGTTTGATTATGACTTCATTGATACTGCACAAAGAATGATAAGAAAGAAAACATTGGAGAATTAACAAATTGCCGGAAATTTAGCAGGGTAACTATATGTAGGTTGTGGTGAGAAGTCTTAGACTAGACTAATGAAATTTGCTTAGTCTTACATTTGAAATGAAATATGAGCCTCATATTATCTAGGAAAAGCCAGCTTGTCAAACTCTAATTCAGGATGATGACTAACTAGCAATGACAATGGAGTGGAGTATTAACTACACATGCCTTGAAGATGAACGTATAACGTAAAATAATGAAATTTGCACTTTTAGAATAATACTTGAGTCTTAAACTCTTAAATACTGGCAAGACACAGGATGTTGGTTTTATGCATTCCGGAACAATAAAGATTACTCACCCGTCTTCCTTTAGCAACTCCTCAATTATTTCTGGAAGCCCTGGAAGTGGCTGAATGTCATAGCTTTCGCTATTACTGGTAGAAATAGAACTTGTTGCACCATCCTGATTCGAAATTCAAATTAGCCTTTTTTAATTGGATTGGCTGGACGGCATGGTTAAACTCGAAATGCAAGAAAACTGCCTTTGTACTGGACGTACCTGAGCAATGACTTTGTCCAAGGTCTCAAGCAACGGATCTTCCTCCAGCTGTCTGATTGACAATGTAATCCTTGATTTCTCCCTGCATTAGTGCATCTATCTTCCGTAAGATTAGAGAAATAAAATGGAAAA
This sequence comes from Suaeda aralocaspica, assembly GCA_016808085.1. NCBI lineage: Eukaryota > Viridiplantae > Streptophyta > Magnoliopsida > Caryophyllales > Amaranthaceae > Suaeda > Suaeda aralocaspica. Next base: position 845,636 of record PYUH01000395.1, on the reverse strand, counting down.
CCCCATGCACAATTGCATACAAAAGAAAATAGAAGCGGGAGTATTTTTAAGCAACAGCCAATATTGCCCAATATGTAATTCCATGAAATGACTGTAAAACTATGGGAATGAGGTCACACAATCACGTACAAGATTTCTAAGAGCAACCTGTCCAATATCAGAAAAATAAGATCCTGTCATCCTGCATCTTATGTTTGTTCTCAATCCTCAATACCCTAATCATAAATTGAGAATTCGACAAGCAAAAAGAGTTCAATGGGTTGACCAATGACCACAAAACCATGCAGATGGTATATTCAGGAGCAAGGTTTACAGATTATAGGGAGCCACCGTCACTATAGACACTCATGGGTAGGTTGTTCAATGAAATTAGAAATAAGTTATTACACGTAGTGCTCGTTACCTGTCAATGTTAACAATCTTAACTCTGACAATATCACCCTCTGTTAAAACATCTCTCACATCTTGAACATAATCCCACGAAACCTCCGAAACATGCACTAAGCCAGTAAGATGATATTTGCCTGCGTTTATACTCTATATACATCAGGATGCCAACAAAAGTTATGAGAAGAATATCTCAATGACAAAAGACCAAGCACCAGCATACCATCAGGAAAGCGAAGGTGAAGAAAGGCACCATAATCCTCAACCATACCGACCTTTGCCTCAAAGATTTTCCCCTCACTGATCGTCTCAGAATACCTTGTCCAAGTGGCTTCCTTCTCCGAGAATATCAACTTCTTGCTTTCCTCATCCACGTCAATTACCTAGTCGAGCATGGGTAGATAAAAATATGAAAACAGCCTAAGAGAGTGTGGAATCTAAAGCTATTCTAACATTAGCAAAATTTTACATAATTTAAGACTGCCAAAAACAATCTGTAATTTTACATATTTCTACAGACTGTAACTTTTGAAGATCATTTTATCTGTCTCCTTCGTTTCTACTGTCAAAGGGGCATACATGCATAACAGCTTATAGATGGCTGCAATTAATTCAATGCTTATCTCAATTTACATTGAGAAAACTTGGGAATTCAGATGCTTAATTGTCAGACAAAATAAAAATTGAGATGTTTTTATCACCTTCATATGGATAGCGGAACCAATAAGTCCTCTTGCAATTTGTTGTATTGTCTTCTCAGGTTCTACATCAAATGCCACCAGTATAATGGGTTACTGAACATACACTTTCACCTAAATCTATAGTAGAAATGAATGCTTATGCACTTCAAAGTTTTAGAAGCACCCATCCAAACAACAGGATGCAACTCTAAGACTTATCAGTAACATCAGTAAACTCGCACGTTTTTGCTTGTTCTTCGTAATGCAAAAGCATGGAATAAGCAGTATTTATTTGGTCCTTGGAAGCAAGTTTAGCAGGTATTGGTGTGTAAACTAAAGAGAAAATTTCAGCAGTCACATACAAACTACGAATGCACAAAATTATAGGGCAATTACAAACTAGAAGACATAGAGGTCATACTAAGTCCTAAACATGATAAATCTCGTAAAATGCAATCACATCAGCATTTCAAACAAAAATGAACAAATAATATAACATTCTTTAGTTTAGAAGAATATCAAAACACGCAGTCTACAAAGAAATATGAGTGCATGAAACACTCGCTGACAATCCACCTCTCATTCCATCCTGCAATAACTTGTATTTATCAATTAAATGAGAGAAATTTGGAATACCTTCACAAGAATGTGATGGACTCAACTGTGGAAAAGGAAGAAAACCGACAAGTGAATAGAATCGAACTAGCAAGCCTCCATTGTTGTAACCTTCCACTCTTCCCTCATATATGTTTCCTGTTTCTTTGTACTTTTTAGCTGCCTCCCAATCACCAGGACTCTATTTCTTCATGGCAGTAGATGCATTAGCATTAAAAAATATAACTATACACTCCTAATAAATTAATGACTTGAGAGGGGTATTATGAAGCTTCAACATAGTCAGCAAAACAACAACAGCCTCAGGGATAGGGTATCATGGTCCCAATATTTGGATGCCAAGAACGTGCGGCACACCCTTGCCTATCGGCAAAATGGTTGCAAACCTCACAAAGATCAATGTTCTAAAATAGAGTCTCACCACTACTATAACACAAAGATTGTTCGGATTGACCTTAATCTAATTTACAACGACAGTAGGCAACATCATAACTCTTAAGAAGCGCCTATAGGTCAATGAACCATTGTAAATTATTCCATTATAATCCAAAGAATAGCAAGTCTGTGGCTCCAATGAAATTAGATAATCAAAAGGCTTAAATTAACAATTATACCCATAAAAAAATATGTGACATTCATCTTTTCACACTGAACTCCAGTACTTCAACAATTTCAGACAATATCCCAAATTTCTTTCACTTGTTTTTTCATAAACACAATAACAACTTCATAAACACAAAAGCACAAAACAATAGCATACTCTTATCAAATCATTCATAACTAATTTAACCATAATAACCAATTTTTCAAACTAAATATCAATTATGTATATCCAACTAAACTAATATAAACTTCAAACAAAATAATTTGTAGCTAATTACAACTTATCAACAAATCACAGTAACTACTGCAAATGGATATAAACCAAAAAAATGTCACTTTGCTTAAAATTTCATCATAAATTCAATCCCCACACAAAAAATACAATCTTTCCACAATTACCCCAGCAATATCAACAAAAAATTGAAAATTGCAAATGGGTATCAACAAAAATTGTTGCTTTAATTACAATTTTCATCATAAATTCAAAACCCCACAACAACAAAAAAAAAAAAAAAAATCAAATTTTCCACAATTACCCTAACAAAAACATCAAAAAATTGAAGCTTGCAAATGGTTATCAACAGAAATTTTTACTTTAATTACAATTTTCATCATAATTTCAAAACCTCACAATAAAAATTCAATCTTTTCACAATTAACCCAACAAAAACCTTCAAAAACTTCAAATTGAAAAAAAAAAGCTGAAATGAAATGACACTCACCCGAATTGGACGGGTGGGTGAAGGAGGACCAACCAAATTTTCATCAACAATTGCTTCAGAAGAAGAAGAAGCATTAATTTGAGCAGCAAAAAGTGGGTATTTCTTAATTCCAGAAAATTTCTTTAAATTCAAGAGATTATTACTGTAATTAGTAATAAATGGTACTATATGATTAAAAGAGAATGAAAAGGAACTAGTGGTTGAATCATTGGATAAAATATTATGAGAGTGAAAGCAAAGACTTGTAATTGAGCCTACTCCTAAAGATGAAACATTGAAACTTGGCATTTTTGTAATAATTTTTTGGGGAAAATTGTGGAATTTTTAGAGAGTTAATGGTGCCATTGAAGTGAGCTTTGAATTTGAGTTTGAGGATTTTGTTTTGGTGAATTGGTGGTGATGAACAAGTGAGTGAATGGTTGAAAGATTGTTTGTGTTTTTTTTTTTTTTTTTTAAATTTTGTTTTTAAGATTCTAAAATAACCATGTCATGTGTCTCTTTTGTGCCCATAAAATTTGGGTTATACAAAAGATATGGCCCCTTTTTTTATGAGTGGATAAATCACAAATGGGTGTGTTTGAGGAGTTGAGGGGACATGAGGTTGCATTGATCTACTTGGGAGTCTTTTGATTAACTATAATTGTTGGATGTAAAGTCAATCCTCTTTGTTTATAAACATTGGTGTTTAATCTAATATATACTAAGATGATCCTAAGGCTATACAAATAAGTATTTTGGTGCATGAATTTTAGTCTTATAGTTGGATTCGCATCGCTTAAATTTTAAAGAATAAAGAAGTAAATATCATGAACCTTATTAACAATTTAACACGCTCTTATACAATCAACTTCTTTAATGATTTATCATATATGACCTGACTTAGCATGAAAAAAAATATGTTAAGCCTAACAGGTAAAAGCAAGAAACTTAAAACTTTATTGGGATGGATGAGATTGGATCTTAATGGTTTGGAACTTATTGAAGGTTTTAGAATGATTATTGTAAATTATGTGAAAAATACATTGGAACTTAATGAAAAAAATATTTTCACAATGAGATCACATCATGTGTTCGGTAACTCTCTCGAGCCACTTTTTTGACCTAAGAAATTTCTCAAGGCTTCCAAATGATACAAATTTTTACTCCGCATTTTCGTTATCAATTTGACCATTAGGCAAATGTTGCTACGAACCACAGTTTTATACCCTACAAAGAAGTGCAACATCATTTACAAATGATATTCCGCCACCTAATTTACAGGAGATTGTGAAAGCTTCAATTATTTAAATTTAACTATCAAGATTACATAAGTAGTACTTATATACCATCGACCAATCTGATTATTATGAATTTCATGGAACCCTAATACTTCACTTTTGACGATAAAATCCATCTTCACCATTATCCATGGTTCAAAAAAAAAAAAAAATCAGTATCCAAAAATCTAAAAATTACAAATTTACATCATTATTCAAGAATTTTAAAGGACCACCATCCCAAAATTTAAAAATTACAAATACATGTAAATAAAACCTCAACATTGCCATGTTAAGACAACTCCAATCACCCAAAAGGTCCACTTTCCCCTGTTTCTGACACCCTCTCCACTCTCTTTCCTCCTTCATTTCTCCTCCTTTCCAAAATCCAACTTCAACCCATTTCCCTAAATTCCCTTCTTTCCAAAACCCGAATCCCTAATTCCCCCAATTCCCTTCTTTCCAAAACCCTCAAATCCCTCAATCCACCTCCTCTGTTTTCCCCTGTTTTTTTTTTCACCCTACAATGTCCTCTGATGATGAAGCAGAGGAATACCTCTTTAAAATTGTAATAATAGGTGATTCAGCAGTTGGGAAATCAAATTTATTATCTAGATATGCTAGAAATGAGTTTAATATGCACTCAAAAGCAACAATTGGTGTTGAATTTCAAACACAAAGTATGGAAATCGAAGGAAAAGAAGTAAAAGCTCAGATTTGGGATACTGCTGGTCAAGAAAGGTTTAGAGCTGTTACTTCTGCTTATTATAGAGGTGCTGTTGGTGCTCTTCTTGTTTATGATATCTCTCGTAGAACTACCTTTGAAAGTGTTGGTCGTTGGCTTGATGAACTCACTAGTAAGTTGCTCCAATTTTTTTTGGATTTTTTTTTTTTTTGAATTTTTTTGGGTTTTTTTTTGGTTGATTTTTGATGGGTGATTGGGTGTGTGTTTTAGTGGATGTTTTGATCTGGGGTTTTGATAAAGTTGTGATTTTTTTTGAAATTTTTGGTTGAATTTTTGTTGGGTTTTATGTGATTTGTTTGTTTATTAGATTTGGGGTATTGTTGAACTTGTGGTAGCTTTGATTTGCTCAATGAAGTTAGTAAAACTAGAAAGTTGACATCTTTTGTTGATAAATTGAGTTTTTGATGAGTTTGGTTGAATGATCTAATACCTTTTTACTCTACTTTGCAAAATCAAATCAAATTTAACTTATATTGTTTGCATTTTTCAAGTTTTTTTTTTGTTATTGGAAATTTGCTTATTTGTTAGTTAATTGATCTGGAATTTAGAGAAAGTTCTTACATTGCTTATGTATATGTAGGAATTTAGAAGAAATGTTCTTCACCTTGTTATTGCATTTGGGATTTGATTTCATGGAATTAGGTTATTTTGGGGTAAGCTTGAAGTTATTAAGTTTCTGAATTTTGGGGATTTAATTGGCCCCATGTGAGTTATTTTATATCTTGTGATGGTTGTTGAATCTGCACTTATTGTTTGTAAAATCATAGAGTAGAATATCTTTTGAGGAGTATATGTGGCATATACTTTATGTGTGAAGTGTGATGTTAAGGACCATTAATTCTTTTTAATCTTAGACAGTATCAAAAGCAACCATTTAATTTGGTTTATGATAAGCAAATTGCTTAATTTGGTGGTCTTCTTTGAAAAAAATATATTGGGGTTCTTTGAAATTTCTAATGTATAGATTGGAGAGTTTTAGATGAGTAATAATGTAAGGAGAATGCCGTGAGTTCGTAACATGTAGTCCAAGTTTATATTTGGAAATGTTCATGTGCCAAGATTGACAAGAATTTAGCTTTAGCTTCTGCAGCTTATATGTTAGCATTACATTATTACACCTGTTTGTTTTTATGATCTAGTTGGCTAAGGCTATTAGCATATTCTAAAGACTTGTGTAATTCTGCATTTCTTCCGGGCCATCCGGTATTAGTATTGTTTGTCCTAGCTAGTCGACCCTTAGCCAAGAATAGTACCTTCACAGCTTCATTACCCCAGCTCTGCTGTAATATAAATTAGAAGAACTAGCAAAGACTCTAAAAAGTGAAGGACTATCAAATACTTGGCTCAACAGTGTGTGCGTCTATTGGCATTTGTGCCTTCTTTAGGATGGGTTAAGAAATTTAAGAATTGAACCTAGATAGTGCAAATTATGCATGAAAACAAGCTTGCGCTTAGCCACCTAACACTGTGACCTTTGGCATTGATGGAGCACTTTTGAGTTTTGTTGTCCATTTGGTAGAGTGCCATCACCTAATATTGTGCAATTATATGCTATGGTGGCTAATACAAAGTACTTGTTAGTCATATCATTTGATGATCTCTAACCCATGTACCTGTTTGATTACAGCTTCTGAATTTTGCCTTATTGAACTCCTAATCTAACTCTTCCAACTCCATGTCGAACGTAGGAAGTTGTACCTACAGCTAGCATATGTTTATCTTCTAAAATTTCATTTCGACCCATACTAAAACGGACAGTTAGTCTCAAAATCCCACTTAACTCTTTAGACTTTGTCTGCTAATTCTTCCATAAAAGCTAGCTGACATTGGCGTGATGACTGTGAGACAAATTGATAAAGAAGAATCATCTTCTCAATTTACTACGTAGTATAAATGTTAATAATGCATTGTGAAGTTGTGAACGGTCTTAGTTTACAAACTAATGCAACAAATAAAAATTGCTTGCTGATGGTGTGTTTTAGCTTAGCACTGTTTCCTTTTTACAGAACCAAACTGAACCTTGTGGAATTCCTGTGCAGCTCATTCTGATACAACAGTAGCTAGAATGCTCGTGGGAAACAAGTGTGACTTGGACAATATAAGGGCAGTGAGTGTCGATGAAGGCAAGAGCCTTGCAGAAGAGCACGGGCTTTTCTTCATGGAGACATCTGCAAAAGATTCGACCAATGTAAGAACAGCTTTTGAGATGGTGATTAAGGAGATATACAGCTGTGTCAGTAGAAAAGTACTTAACTCAGACTCCTACAAAGCTCAATTGTCTCTTAATAGGGTAAGCATTGTTGACGATGAGAAGAAGCAAACTCCAGGCACTTCCTGTTGTTCTAGGTGATAATTCGCGGGCAACCGGAACTTTCTGATTAATCACTGAATATTGTTATTCCTTACAGTCAGTGCTTGTTTTACATTTTTTTTCCAACATCAAATTTTTGTACTTGAAACATTATAATTTCGAAATCATATTTGAGTGGTATAGTAAAAGATCATGATATCCCTCCCCTTGAAAATCTAGGGGATAAACAACTTCAAAAACCTTGTTTTTCCCCATTATGAGGGATCTTCATTATTGTATATGATCAATTATTATAAATTATTCTGATACAATGTTAAACTAATATTCCTTTTGCTAACAGCTAAGGAATGTATGTAATGCAACCACGTTTTTGTTGGCAATTATTGTGTTAGGCAAGTCTCTCTCAACATTCTGACTTACATGTTGAAATATTTTGTACTTATATTAAAGAAACCATATACTTCGTATGTGTCTTCTTGTATTATTTTATTCTGTCAAAATAGTAGAGGGCTGAGACAATTTTGCTCCCTTTGCTTTAGTTTTGTTCATGAGCTTGGACATGGACCATTTATGTAAATCCCATCCCCAAATATTCCTATTAAGACCCTTTTTTTTTGTTTTAGTTTTAGTTTAGGTTCAGTCCATTTTGCTGGACTTAGCTCGGCTCATGCTAGCTCTAAGATTTGGTCCACTTTAGTAAGGTATGTTCAGTTTAATTTAGTTTAGATTGTTTCAGTCTAAAAGAACATGGCATAAGTTAATTTATTTGCGCGAAATGCTATCATAATATGTGAGTAGATTTGCGGTTAAAATGATGTGTATTAAAGTTACTTATTTTGCCATGCCATTGTCATACCTTATCGTTACTTCATAACCATTGTGAACTTGGATTTGCTCCAAAGGTTATTATTGAAATGCAAATCTTGGTTTCATAGAATACCCACTATAATCGCTGCCGTGGACAGTAGACCTGTACACTACATTAAGTGATTAGTTTGATTTCATGCTTTTAAAAAGTTGATTAGCATCTTTGATGACCTTTGAACGCATGCGTTGTACACCATTATGCCATGCTAAGTAAACAATCCAAAGTGTAAATCACAAACTACACTTTTACTGTCAAAGATGATCGTGGAAATGGTCATTATTCATCACCGAGTATCAACATATGTTTGCTTTCAATACTTCAAATTGTATTTTACTATGCCTTTAATGCTTTGAAGTTTGAACTGTTGGAGACTTGGAGTAACTAAGGTTTATTTTTGACATTTCATATAAATCCTAATTTTACATTCCACAAATCCCATTTTTTCCAATCGATAAAATCCACAATTATAGACATTTCGCCCCCAGGTAAATTTTATGCAAAATAGACAATTAACGGTAAAAATAGATACTCCAATTTAACTTTTGCACTATTGATGCAGTCCAATTTTAACGATCACGACATTTTCAAACATCAACTTCAGTTGTAACAAGTGTATTTGGGCATGTTTGGAAGTCTAATAGAAATAAGAACTCGTTTGTGAACAAAAATATACTATCATATAGTGAGTTTTGTTCCTTGCTTCCTCTTTTTTCTATTTGACCAAATTATCAGGCATTATAAACTTTAACACTCGAGATTTAAAGTAAGCAATGCCCCAAATAACACGCATTGAGTACACTTGCATGCGCCCAAAGTTCCAAGTGGTGGGATGGCGTCAGGGTGTCTACATAATCTAGGCCACAACTCATAATTAAGCTGAAAAGATGAGCAAAAGGTAAAGCAGACTTGTACTTTTAAAAGATTGAACAAATTTAGAATAAAAAGATTAAACTTGCACACTTGGATCGACCGGAAGCACACTACAATACAGCCTAGTCGCCAATTAAGGGCTTGAAAAACTTGGTTTTGAAGCAACTTAGGGTTATAATATATTGAAGCGAACTATAGGAGGCTATAATGTCTCAGAAATCCCGGAAACTCATTTTGGGATCATCATTTTTCCTCCCACCTCTCCCTCTTCCTCTTCCCCTACCCCTCCCTCTTCCCCTTCCTCCACGCCTAAAAGAAGATTTTCCATGCTTCATTTCGGTGAGCGAATACAGGAGCTCATCACAAAGTATGCATCCTGAATGCAGTGTAGCTCCATCTGCCAATGGTGTGTTATTTTTATTAAAGTCAACTTCTATAATTGTAGACTCACATTCTGGGCACCGCTCTTTGGTAGTTGAGATCCGATGAGCACCTTGAGGTAGAAAGATGAGGCAATTGCACATGTTACAATAAAGACGCCACTTAGGAGCACTGACAGGATCTAGGACAAGCGTGCCGCTGCACTCAGGACAAGCACAAACACATTGAGCAATCAGAGAATGTGGACACGTAGGATGGGGGCAGAGGAAGCAAGGCATTCCAGCACCCTTTCCCAGCTGGCCAGGACCAGTCTTGGCTGCACCAAACAGTTTGTCTACACCTTCGAATGGAGGATTGTTGTAGCAGTAAGGGCATAGGGGAAATGACTTGCCTTCAGGGCCAGGCATGGAACAGAGCAAAAGCTCAAAATTGTCCAAGGGGCAAACAATTTCCTTGTAAAGCTACAAGAAAAAATTTGTCAGTATGAGATCTTAACAATTGATTCAATGTACGATGCCAAAAAAAAAGTCAACAGGAAAGGGAAGAAAGCCTAATCATATTACTTGCGTAGTTGCCCACCCCAGCTTCCTGGCAGAAGGTGACGACTGAGGAGCTTGCTATGTCTAAAATTTCAAATAATTTGTTTGACTGGGAGTAGTACATAATAGGCTGACAGTACGATGACAGAGCCCCCACAGTCCCACACATCCAGTAATGAGGTAGTTCAGTGTCCATTAATCAACAAGACTTAATGGGTTGGATAGTTAATTTGGATTAGCATACAAACCACAAATATTAAATAAAACAGGTGGACACTTGAAACCTTTCCCGGCCCAACCCCAAGATGGAGAAAGTTGCCAACAGTAAAAAGTACACTGCGAAAGAGGAAATAGAAAACAAACCTTAATTGAGCCTTTTTGTGGAAGATAGTAGACTTCTTCACAAGTATTGCAAAAGAGACGTGATGGCTGTGGAGAAATATACTTCATATATCTCAGGCACTTGCCACATTTACTCATTGCACGCCCTGACTCTGACAGAGGTGAAAACTGGGCTTCAAATAGTGCATCCATGTGTTCAATCTGCACCAAGGTACAGAAGTCTAAGAAATTTTGTCATAGTCACTAAGGTTGATATCAAAGTAATTGAAAAGACAGTTTTCCACAAGTAAAACCACATGGAAAGATCAGGATAAATTGCTTCACACAAATAACCCAACTAAACCAAAATACCGATAACCCAATTAATAATAGAGTTGACTCAAAAATTAATGAACAAGATTGATTGAGTTTCATGGTAAAATAATTAAAATTATACTTGTATATTACACAACCCAAACCCAAATCAAATCAAACCACATAACTCATCATCAGGTTATGACCTGAATTAAACCAAATATTAACAGCCTATTTTCTACGGTCTCTCCGTGAGCGTCTCTCTGCAGGGGATGGAAGAGGAAAATTTATGTGGATGACCACATGGAATGACTAATTTTGGTTCATGTAGCCGACCCCGATTTTTGGGATTAAAGCTCTGATTGATTGATTGATTAACAGCCTGTTTTCCATGCCTACGCATAAAAATAAATGTAGCAATAAAGACAAAAACATCAGCAAGGATGTGTGCATTTTGCAAGAAAGATTATGGTCCCACTCAAGTTTCCTACAAGAATCATATTTTTGCAGAAAAAAAAGCAGTTTCAAGTTTCAACCACCTATGTATTAGAAAATATAGAATAGGGTCAACACCCCAGTAATATTTGGCAGGGGCACAGGTGTGTGCACGCAGTATGGGACATGGAATAATACGATCAGATGTATATGACTGGAATGTAATGGTACAATGTGCAGAAAACAGATTCATCCAACCAGGGCAACTCAGCAGGACTGACGAATTTCACATCGCAAGCACCCCCATACCCCTCTCTCTTCCCCGAATCTGAAGAACAATGAAGGGTTTCTCAGAGAAATAATTAGAAGGGTTGAAAGATTCAGGTGAGGTGATCGAGACTAATTGTATTACCCCTCATTAGTCAGTTCCACCCTTCAAACTCAAAAGGTTTGATGTTATGGGAAGAAAAAAGGACCACTCACCTGCTTAACAAAATACACATACTTCTGCTTAAATTGCTCCAGAACATGCTTCACAACAAGTGAATGATCTGCTTGACCCTTGGCAATTAGAGTAATCTGATGTTCAATAAAACTCCGGATGTCGGGCAGGCACAGATCTGGATCAGTGCACTGGTAGCCTCTCACAAGAGTGACACCTAAAGGAGTAGGAACCAGCCTCCGCCCGCTTTGCACCTGGGAATTGAAGCACACATTGAAATATAAATGATTCAAACATCAATATTTTAATGACTAATAAATATCAGACTTTCATAGAGAATATAAAAGTTACCTGCACATAGTTGCGCTCACATATGTTGTTGATGTGCACAGGGATGGACGCATCTGTGCCTATTCCATGCTTTTCCATGAGAGAGATAATCTCACTTTCAGTAAGGTAATCAGGAGGTGTAGTGTTTCCCTACAATAAACGAAAGCCCACAAAGTGACAGACCAACTTTTACAGCATTTCAATGTTAAAGCTTTCCTTAGCACAAAGTCCAGATGACCAGATCAACCTAGTTTTAGAGGCATTCCCAACAATTCTATATCAGATAGTAACGCAGAAGCAAAGGTTCTCTATGCATTTTCCACAGAGGCAATGACAAAGTGTTAAAAACTCGATATTCCTTGTTAGAGACTTCTAGTTTTTTATTCATGTTTTACTGCTTCCTTACTTTTCTTTGCAAAGTGACAACTACCTACTTTTCTGCTCTATTCTTCTCTCCATTCAGTTTCTTAAATAAGGCTGTCTAATACCACTACGGCACCCCTTTATTTCCAGTCCTCTCAACTCTTCCCTCCAGTATACTCATCTCAAGCTTCCTACCCATTCCCTCTGGCTGTCCCCACTACTCCCTAATTATGAATGCTTCAACCCCTCATTAGTTGATTGCTTATAGCTAGCTGCTATGACAGATACTCCCCACCAAAAAAGTCTGCATCCAACCAGATCAGGTTTAAAATTCAATATATACATTTTACAAAGGCCGAGAGATAATCCAACTATACTAGTTCAATGATGTCTGCCAACCAGCAGATTATGATCTATTAGAAGCAACTACATGCCTGATAAACCAATGTACAGGAACAAAAATAAATTCCCAATTTTATTTTACTTTTCGGTTTGTATAAAGTGTTCTCTTGTTAATTAGCAATAAAAACCTTTCCAATTACAGTTTTAGCACAAAACAAGTAAACGACAATGGCTTTAGCTGGGACTTTGATATCGAATGCTCAATCCTGAATGTTAACATCTGCCATTGCATATGATGAAGCTATTGAAACCAAAGCTTCACAAAAACAAAAGGCAATATAGTTGCTAGTACACTATAAGATTCTTTCGGTCATTAGTTTTTCGATATTTTATCAATCTATGTAGCCCTCGTCTACTGAAATTACAAGTGCTAGGCAAACTAATATCTACTATAGATAAATTATGGTAGTGAAAGCTATAATACTATGTCAGGACACTTAACATTCGCTTTTACAAGTTCATAATTCCTATATTGCATTTACAAGTGAATAATTGTTATGCTACTCTTTTCCTCACGAGCTAATTACTATAGCCTTATATCCTCAACTTTCATGAGGATGAATATATTGCATATCATAAACCTTGAGATCTTGAACATTACCTCATATAAATCAATTTTGGATAGTTTGATTCTTTCACCCTTTGTAAAGTCAGGAAGCTTTTTCTCACTTACAGCCAACCAAGGCATAATGGAGGTGAATCCTTCTGCAGTGACATATTGTCCGGTGCAACTAAACAATTCTCCACCACATGAGAAGTCAACTTTTGTCCTAAAAAAATGAGAAAACCAACCGAAGATGCCAAAGTGTCAGAATGAGATTAACTTTTGCAGTGATGCATAACAAACTTATCAACAAGAAAGTTAACCTTCTCTCAATAAAAATAAAGTTAACCTACATACTTAGTTGTAGCACTANAGTTTCAAGTTTCAACCACCTATGTATTAGAAAATATAGAATAGGGTCAACACCCCAGTAATATTTGGCAGGGGCACAGGTGTGTGCACGCAGTATGGGACATGGAATAATACGATCAGATGTATATGACTGGAATGTAATGGTACAATGTGCAGAAAACAGATTCATCCAACCAGGGCAACTCAGCAGGACTGACGAATTTCACATCGCAAGCACCCCCATACCCCTCTCTCTTCCCCGAATCTGAAGAACAATGAAGGGTTTCTCAGAGAAATAATTAGAAGGGTTGAAAGATTCAGGTGAGGTGATCGAGACTAATTGTATTACCCCTCATTAGTCAGTTCCACCCTTCAAACTCAAAAGGTTTGATGTTATGGGAAGAAAAAAGGACCACTCACCTGCTTAACAAAATACACATACTTCTGCTTAAATTGCTCCAGAACATGCTTCACAACAAGTGAATGATCTGCTTGACCCTTGGCAATTAGAGTAATCTGATGTTCAATAAAACTCCGGATGTCGGGCAGGCACAGATCTGGATCAGTGCACTGGTAGCCTCTCACAAGAGTGACACCTAAAGGAGTAGGAACCAGCCTCCGCCCGCTTTGCACCTGGGAATTGAAGCACACATTGAAATATAAATGATTCAAACATCAATATTTTAATGACTAATAAATATCAGACTTTCATAGAGAATATAAAAGTTACCTGCACATAGTTGCGCTCACATATGTTGTTGATGTGCACAGGGATGGACGCATCTGTGCCTATTCCATGCTTTTCCATGAGAGAGATAATCTCACTTTCAGTAAGGTAATCAGGAGGTGTAGTGTTTCCCTACAATAAACGAAAGCCCACAAAGTGACAGACCAACTTTTACAGCATTTCAATGTTAAAGCTTTCCTTAGCACAAAGTCCAGATGACCAGATCAACCTAGTTTTAGAGGCATTCCCAACAATTCTATATCAGATAGTAACGCAGAAGCAAAGGTTCTCTATGCATTTTCCACAGAGGCAATGACAAAGTGTTAAAAACTCGATATTCCTTGTTAGAGACTTCTAGTTTTTTATTCATGTTTTACTGCTTCCTTACTTTTCTTTGCAAAGTGACAACTACCTACTTTTCTGCTCTATTCTTCTCTCCATTCAGTTTCTTAAATAAGGCTGTCTAATACCACTACGGCACCCCTTTATTTCCAGTCCTCTCAACTCTTCCCTCCAGTATACTCATCTCAAGCTTCCTACCCATTCCCTCTGGCTGTCCCCACTACTCCCTAATTATGAATGCTTCAACCCCTCATTAGTTGATTGCTTATAGCTAGCTGCTATGACAGATACTCCCCACCAAAAAAGTCTGCATCCAACCAGATCAGGTTTAAAATTCAATATATACATTTTACAAAGGCCGAGAGATAATCCAACTATACTAGTTCAATGATGTCTGCCAACCAGCAGATTATGATCTATTAGAAGCAACTACATGCCTGATAAACCAATGTACAGGAACAAAAATAAATTCCCAATTTTATTTTACTTTTCGGTTTGTATAAAGTGTTCTCTTGTTAATTAGCAATAAAAACCTTTCCAATTACAGTTTTAGCACAAAACAAGTAAACGACAATGGCTTTAGCTGGGACTTTGATATCGAATGCTCAATCCTGAATGTTAACATCTGCCATTGCATATGATGAAGCTATTGAAACCAAAGCTTCACAAAAACAAAAGGCAATATAGTTGCTAGTACACTATAAGATTCTTTCGGTCATTAGTTTTTCGATATTTTATCAATCTATGTAGCCCTCGTCTACTGAAATTACAAGTGCTAGGCAAACTAATATCTACTATAGATAAATTATGGTAGTGAAAGCTATAATACTATGTCAGGACACTTAACATTCGCTTTTACAAGTTCATAATTCCTATATTGCATTTACAAGTGAATAATTGTTATGCTACTCTTTTCCTCACGAGCTAATTACTATAGCCTTATATCCTCAACTTTCATGAGGATGAATATATTGCATATCATAAACCTTGAGATCTTGAACATTACCTCATATAAATCAATTTTGGATAGTTTGATTCTTTCACCCTTTGTAAAGTCAGGAAGCTTTTTCTCACTTACAGCCAACCAAGGCATAATGGAGGTGAATCCTTCTGCAGTGACATATTGTCCGGTGCAACTAAACAATTCTCCACCACATGAGAAGTCAACTTTTGTCCTAAAAAAATGAGAAAACCAACCGAAGATGCCAAAGTGTCAGAATGAGATTAACTTTTGCAGTGATGCATAACAAACTTATCAACAAGAAAGTTAACCTTCTCTCAATAAAAATAAAGTTAACCTACATACTTAGTTGTAGCACTATGTCACGTGCTGACTAATTCCCCTTAGTCTTAGCCACGCTGCCCACTAACTTCCACCCCTGGATGCTAGTCAAGGCTAAACCCTTCCCTAGTATATAGCTAAGTAATGCAACGAAAGCTTGAATAAAAGAGTAAGAAAAGCACAAGTTTATGAGTAGAGTTTTATTTCTGTGAGAGAAACCGAATAAAATACTTTATGTTAATCTCTCTCTAACTGTGGGTTGCTTCGTGCTGACTCTTTGACTCCCTCAAAGCTAGTCAACCCCGTGCGGCACTTGCTCAACAGTCCGTCATGAACAAGTCAGGTTTCCCCTTGACACGCTCCTTATGCCCGCGTAGCTCACCCCTTGAGCTGATTATCTCACTAAGCAAGACACGTCCCTTGTGTCTAGCTCCCAAGTTTTCGTCCCAGACGAATGTGTTAGTGCGTTGAACAGATCCCGTTAGCCCTTAGCACTCAAACCAAGTAGCACACCCCTTGTGCCCAAGTTATCCCCACACACTCACCCTCTCTGAGTTATGTGGAAGATAGTTGTTTGAAGTAACACAATGAAACACACAAGTAGTAGAGGGAATTAAACTCTATTAATACTCTCTAATGAATGCTACACTTGTTTACAAAGATGAATATTGTGCTCTCCAAGTTCCTCTCTCTGAATATACAATTGAATGACTTAGGTATTTATATACATCATCCTTCCTACTATAGTTAGGATATTCTAACCTTTCCTACTACATTTACGACATCCTACTTCTCTACTGAATCTAGGACATCCTACTTTCCTGCTGAATCTAGGACATCCTACATTCCTAGTGTATCTAGGACATGTGAGAATTCCACAGAATACCCTACGATATTCCGAACCCTTCCGGAATGTGTTGTACTACTCTAGACCTTTCAAGGAGGTTCTAGAGCCTTTTATACTCTTCCAAGCGTAGTAGACAACCTTTACACCAAGTATGAACCTCGTTATAGAAACATAGCACTGCCGTCCCCAAAAGTATTGCTTATCTGCAGCTCCAGTGTTATCCTACAGCACTATCATTTCCTTTCCTGTAGACTGTCTACTATAAGGGTGAGGTTGCTGCTTGACAACCCACGAGCAGCTCCCCTTAGGGATCCTTATGCCTATGCATAGGGACTATGGGTGGGATAAATAGTCAGTCCGTGACAACTAGCTAACATGTTACCCACTACAATTAATGAGAATCTTTACCTTGTATATTTGCAATCTGGAGACAACGAGCCAATAAAGTGTTGACAAACATATTGATACAACTTCCAGGCATCATAACCTAGCATCTCTTCAGAAGCTGAACGCATAGGAGTAATGGGTGGATGATCACCCGCATCAGTTCCTGAACGAGGCTTAAGGTAACCATCAGCCAATAGGGTCCTTGCATAACTGCCACATACAGGATTATTCTTCTGTGCTTCAAGTGCACTTCGGAAGTCAAACGACGAAGGGTAAGCAGTACTTTCTGTGCGAGGATAACTGAAAACACACCACAAAAGATCAATCAAGACAGAGATTACTTTCCAGAATTAATAAGATCATTTTCCAATCTTAATATATCATATCTTATTTATTAAGTGGGCATGCATGAAGAATGCCTTTTGCTTCCCATCCTATCTCAAGGCAAAGTATCTAGTTAATGTAGACGGTATAATCAGCAAAACAGCAGGTCAGATATTCCATTCTAACAGCTCATACTATTTTCATGTAACACATCATCACCATTAAATGTGCACATATCACTCTCACCTTGCTGAAACCCAAGCCCAAGACATAGTTAAGAAGCTAGACCCTTTGTTTTTATTTGCATGTAATACCAATCAAAATTTGCAGCTACACAATCCCTCAGTTTACAACCGATAAATTAACATAAATAATAAAATATGGCACCCAAGCAGATCATCACATGGTAAGTTTCATGCATAGGGGTCTCCAACATTCCTTCAGTTCCTATCTATATCATACTCATGTTGGTCAAAAGAAAAACATCCTCTTTAAATCTGCAAAATATTCCATTTCACACGATGTTATAAATTATATTCACCTTCTCAGACCATTCGGTCCAGCCACAATCCTTGATAACTAAAAATACTACAAAGAAAAGTACATAAGCAGGATTATTTGGGAGTCACGAAATGACCTAAACGGCAGGCATTCATAAGTAGATGCCAGATGGAGAATAGGAATAAATCTAAGTACTTCAGTCAAACCCATCATAGTAAAGGTAATAGTATCATCACCCCTCCTCCCACCCACACACTGATTAAGGCTCATGATTTTCTTTTCAGTTCTTGGGTGGTTAAAGGTGAAGACACAACCCCAGCATCAACTCCGACAAGGCATTCGGAAATAACATAAATAGGCAAAAATTAGATGCAACAGCTTGAAGTTTAATGCAGGAAGAAGCTAAGTTAGATAACTATGCTTAATTCTGGAAAAACACAACTAAGGTACAAACTTTTGAGAGGCTTGTAAAAATAAGAGTAAGGAATTATTTCACCTATCTTTAGCACCTGAAATCTAGAAATATAAGATCATTACTGTTTTGGGGCCTCACAGAAACAATTAAAGGAAAGAACCAAAAAATTAGGCGGAAATTGCAAGAATTCAGAAACAATTTCTTTTGTCCAGCAATAGAGTCCCAGCCAAGCAAACTTTTTTACTTTCTCACAGGTAATAAAAATAATACAATAAATACAGAGGGAAGAAAATAAGCACATGTTGCTAAGATCTATTAGCAAAGCAATCATATAAATTCAAAAATCAACTTGAAAAAATGTCAGAGATGGGTAGTAAATAACCTGATAAAACCTTGTGTATACAATCTTTCTGCTATCTGCATAGTCATCTGTGGCCCAAAGCCTAATGCACTTGAAGCAACCTTTAAACCATAACAATGTGATCAAAATATGAGCAACATCCTGTAAAATTAAGTCTTAATTTGAAATACATGAATAACAGTAATTCAGAAGCACGGCTTCTAGTTCAGCAAACTAGAGCATACCATAGAAAAAAATTTCATGCACAAGCAAAATAGCTGTGGAACACACAATAAAATTGTACTTCTTGCTCTTGAATCTCACTCAACATAAACCATCCAGTAATCTTGTTTATATCTTACAAAGAGATTTCTTAAATCTTCAATTATTCCAGTCCTAGAAAGATGTGAAAGTTTCACCAATTGTTATCCCAAATTCCAAACACAAAATCAACAAATTACAGAAGTTATTAAGTAGTTAAAAACTTAAAAGTGCTCTGAATGTAATGATGATGATGCATTCAGTGTCACCTTTTCTTTACACTCCAAAAGTGAATTTTCTGGATGGAGGGATTTTTTAAACCAAAAGAATATGTTCAGACATGACAATTCTGTCTGCATAGAGTTTCCATGAGAAAACTTAACTTTGACGGTTTGAACCTCTTAGTTCTGACATTTAACTACATATACCTCCTCACTTTAGACCCAGTAAACTACCATCACTACAAAAATATTAAAATCAACACAGATACAAGCTTTGTGATGTGATTCTCGATAGCAAATGCAAACCAAACGGGTACAAACCTTAAGAAGATTGACCGTGTTCAAACCAGAAGGCCTACCCTTGTGCTCCTGCTTCTGAAATACATTGGTTATTATAGCAGTACCATCTTCCATCACCAGTTTTTGAAACATCAAGGAGACCTGGATAAAAAGAATTTAATTATCGTCAGTGGCCTTATGTACCTATTGGGAAGATACTGGTAAAAAGGAAAAAAATTAAAAAAAAGTCAAGCTACCACTCCAACTCTGTGTAGCTTAACAGGAAAGGAGCTTACATCTAAGTCAAACAATCTTTCACGATCCCATTCCAACTTGAGTTCATAGCCCTTGTGAGCAATGTAAGGATGTACAACCCAAAACTTTTGTGGCTTGAAAGTGTTGATATTCAAATATCGTTGTACACAAAATCCCAGAGTGGGAGTCTGACATGGCCCATAACTGTGATCAGCAAAATTACAAAATGATCAAGGTCGAACAAAATTCATGGCAGGAGAAATAAATAAAGCAAAGTATGAAATTTTAGTAAGAATATAGGTCTGAATCCATTCAACATACTCCTACAGTATCAACTGTATCCATCTAGAACCCTTTACATATCAACTTAAAAACTCATGAAAGAAGAGAAGCAAATTAAAGGACAGGATCTATATCCTCCGCCTAGCACAAAAACTCATAGTTACCATCACATTATCCACAAGCTTCAAAATTATAAGAATAACTTACAAAAAAGAAATAATATGAAGTTATAATAATAAATATTTTTTTATTTATTTAAAAATAAAAAATAAATAAACCCATAGCTAACAGCACACTGCCACCAGGGCCCACCACTAACGCAATTGTCCAAAAGCTCATTGGCCACTTAAAGCCACATGCAAGAATTGTCGATTCCCCACAAAAGCACTTAGGGGCCGTTTGGTTGGGGGTAGTTATCAAAGGGAATGGGAATCAACATCTTTCATTCCTTTTGGTGTTGTATGTTAAGGCTTTTTACCCATTCCCATTCCCATTCCCCTCCCCATTCCCCCAAACTCCTCCAAATTGAAACCCTACCCCCACCCCGCTTTTCCATTCCCTTTCCCTTCACAACCACTACACCACCATACCCACTCACCATTCATCCCTAACCTCCACCACCAAAAAACTCATCTACTCCACCACTTTCCCCCGCCACCCAGCCGCCCCTTCCCACACCGCACCGCAGCCGCCCCTTCATTTCCCCTTCCCATCAAAAACACCGCTCCTCCTGCCTAAAAACTGCCCCTCCTCCTCTCCAGAAACCCTTACACCGCCCCTCCCTTGCGATTAACACCTTCACCTTACTGGTAAACCATTAAACGCCCTCCACTATTAGTATTTGAGGTGTTTCGGGGGTTGTTACAGGGGTAGAAGTTAGAATTTCGAGGATGGGGTTTCGTGGCGAGGGTGCCGACGTGCCGGCAAGGGCCGAGGGAGAAGAAGTGGTGAGGTGGGTGACTTTTTGGAGGTGGGGGTTTAGTGTTGGGTGGTTGATTGGTTGGGGTTGACTTATGGAGGTGGTACAATGCCTCCATTCCTTTCCTTTTTCACAAACAAACAACTACATAAATCTAAGGTATTTCCTTTCCATTCTCCTTCATTCCCATCCCTAAAGTCTTTCCCTTTCCCCTTGCCCAACCAAACAGCCCCTTAGGTTACAAGATCTTTAGTTTTTGATAAACCTTTACTTTCTTAGGAATGAAAGAAACAAAGGCAGAGTATAACCTCTTCCAAAACAACTTCAGTCTCGTAAAATCTCCTCAAACATGTAAAACAAAACAACTTTCATCACATCCAAATTTTGTCAGAGAAACAAGTCAAACAACCTTTAAGCCATTGGTGACCAGATAATTACCATGCTACATATGAAAGACAATTCTCACATCACCTACATCAGATTATCTCTGTAAACACTATCCTCCACATAGATAAAAGCCTTAAAAACCATCAACATAATAATAATTTGACATTTGACAATTAACTTCCACTTCCTTATAAATAGATTCATTACATCAACAAAGCTTTAATCTCTAATTTAAGGCCAACTAGATATGAATCAATAAGAAGAATTGCAAAAGTAATCAGCCAAAAACCCCTCTCTCCATTCTTCCCTGTTTAACGTCAACTTTTCTTCAAGCCCAACAACCTCATCTCTCCCCCAAACCCTCTCATCCAAGGTTTATTTAGGACTTTTTCTACCACTTCACCATCCATCATGTTGCCACCAGCCACTCTTCTAGCATCCTTACCGGTGCATTACTCAGTCGCCATCTGTTTTTTTTTTTTTTGGTAAAATGTAAGCATTTTATTGCCAAAAAAGAACTAATTACAACCTAAGGCCTGCTTAGGCAAAACTGCCACCCAATCTCTATCTTAAATATCCAATCCATCTTAGATGATTTTCACTCATCTTATCCTCAATGGAAGCAACCTCTTCCTTCTTCCTAATAACCTCATTTCTTAAAAAGGAATCGACTAATTAAGATTTTTTGTTGAAACCAACTGAAAGGAGCATTGTACTCTATACCAAATGCAACTAAAGTTGCAAGAAACCACCCAAGAATTATTTGTCTACTCAAAGCCACCCTTTATCACATTTCACCCAAACCTCAACTTATAAATTTATTAGTTAACGAAAGCCACTCAGAAGCTGAATTATTATTCTCGAAAGCACCAAAAACTAAAAACCTTACAAATTTCACCCATTTACAATATGGTCTCAAAAAGGTAAATGGGGTGATTGTGAGAGGGATTACGAGCAAGAAAGTGATAGCCACGAGGAAAAGAGAGCAAATAGTGGTGTCCTGATGGATATAGTGGGGTTTGAATACAAGTCAGGGTATAACTTATCAGAGCTGAGTAATAGTTGGCTTTAGGTAAAAATTACTGAATAAGTGATAACTGAATAATGAGTGCTTGTCAGATTTTCACTTGCAGATGATTTTCAATCTGAATGCTAACACGGGGATGACTAAAAAACCATAAACACCATGCAGTCCAAGCGCAAGTGACAAAGAGAGCTTAATCACTACGGACAAGTGAGCCAATCTCCCTTTAATGATCTATCATTTCCGAGGCCAACTGTAGAAAAAGATGCAAGAGAACTAACAGATGATGGATGATTAACAAAAACAATCACATACCATTCAGCAGGTCTACAAATCAATGAATTCGGGAATAGATCTTTGACAGAAGCCAGTTATCAAAATGGAACGTCAAAAACAGTTATGAATTGGGGCAAGATAAGATAAATAGTGATAGTTTTTCTATCAATACAAGACTATCCTACAGAGTATGATCACTAATGTTTTCTTACTTGAAAGGCCAAAGAAATGGTTATTCTTAAACTGTAAGTACAATTGCTTGATTATAATGAAAAAGAGCCTCCCTGTCGGTAACCAAGGCAAGTTGATTTCCAGAAACAACGATAACTTAATGGAAACATAGAGATGAAAAGATGATGATGCTGAGAAGAAGTAAATGGAAGCTGAACTAAATTTAACTCATGAAATACCGGGGAAAGATGATACCAACAAATGAATTATAGCATAGAGAAGAGAACCAACGAGATAACTCGGGAATCCAAATTTCCATATTTTCCCTGAAAGTAGCTAGTCTGGAAGCGGGTAAATGCAACTCCAACTTTCAGGTCTATCTCCTGCCGAGCATCAACAGCTAAAGCCTCATTTCGGTTTGGCTGGGCAAGATTTTCCATTGCCTTTGATATGTCTTTTTCAGTAACGGAGGAAAATCGAGCACGATAAACTCTTGCTTCTCCTTCTTTGAATTGAAAGCCAGTGCACTCAATGACTGCAACAGATCCCCTACTTTGTTAGATAATAATTACAATAACAATAACAACAATTATAATAAATATTGATAAATATTAATAGTATTATTAAAAAAATCATCATACAAACGAGGGACATATCTCCTCCAGCAAAATATAAGGAAGAGACAGAGTGCTAAAGCCAAAGTCAAGGTCCTGACGATCCGAAAAGTCTTTGGAGAAAAGAGCAAAGAGGGGAAAATAAGATAATTAGGAAGCCTTCTATGAGTACTGTCACGGGTAACAAATATCCCATATCCATTAAAATATAAAATTGGAACATGAGAAACCTTTATTGATAAAAGCAGCATGAAGCTCAATCTATTGATTCTTTCCAAAGGCTACATCCTAGATCCCTCTCAAAGATTTGAGAAAAATCTCGAGAAAACTGAGAGGATTCCCCATCTTTCAACTCACATAAGAACCCAAAAGCTGTATGCTAGACCAATCATATTCTTGAATTAAAATTCAACAGAAACAATTGCCCAATTCACATTAGCTAACGAATGCAAAATTAAATCTAGCACAAATAAAAATCTCAAACACGTTTGACAGAATGACAGACAATCTAATATTGAAAAAAATAGTGACCCCTACTTTAGTAAGAATACATATACACGTACAGAACTATCAAAAATACGCAAAGATCTTAAGCACATTCAACTAAAAGAATTTCCTATTTTTATTTAGTTTTCAATTAAAAATACTTTCAGATGTATATCCTGAGAAACAAATTGGAAATGAAAAAAAAAGATTGGAAGAGGAACATAAGATTGCTTTTCAATTAATGGAAAAGATATTCTTAACTAAGATTCAAACTGTGCCTCATTAAACGTACAGAGATTTCCATTTTACGTGTTACACGAGATTGCATTTTCTTATGAGTCAAAATGATGATGGAGATGCAAACCTTCAAAACATATATTTTCTCCTTCTCTATCACAATCCAGCCATAGTACAAGATGACTACAACCACGAGCTTCTTGATTCAAATGCCTCCGGATATGAGCCTGAGAATTTCATTCAATAGTTCAGAAATCTCTCAGTACAGCTATAGCTACAAAACAGTTAAATAATAGCAAAAAATCAGAGCAAGATGCACATAAGGCCATATAACGTTCCATGCTTCACCCGTAAAAAAAATACATTATACTACATAGATTTGATACAAAGGCTATGGTCATATCTACAAGTTTCATCCAATTGGGTATATTATAATCTCACTATCATGTGCATAACAAGGGAAATAATTGAGGAATCCCTACAGATCTTATACAAAAAAATTGCACTTTGCCAATTCAAAGAAGAAAAGGTGACAGTCTCCCTCCTGCCTTGAAAAAGGCTTTGCACTTTTCTGATAGCAAGTGATAATAAAGGAAACATTTTGGGCGATCTGCATCAATGAGAGACATGCAAAAACTTGTATATAATCCAGAAGATCAGTATTACTTTCCAGTTTCATGAAGCAAAGAATTATAATAAGGCCAATATGAGCATAAAAAATGCTGTTTTTGATTTTGGCAAGGTTCAAACCTCAATGATCCAGAACTCCAAATCCCAGCATACTACTAAGCAGAGCTAAAAGGAGTGGGTTAGAATCAGCTCTATGTCACTCAGTGAAGAGTTTCATTATAAGTTGAAGGAATGGCAGTAATGAAATGAATTGAGGACTTTGAGAAGAAAAAATAGATTTGTAATTATATTCTACGTTTAGCTTTGTTGAGCCATATGAATATATGATCATTCACAATATATCCTATAGATTCTCTAAATTGATCGTGTGTCCCTGATCCTACCCATTAATCCTCGAATATATAAGGATTTGTCAATAAGTGATCATCCATACTAGTTAGTAAAATGAGATATGTACTGCAAAAATATACACTTACAGACATTTAATCAATCAAGAATTTTCAGAAACGAGTTGACCTCTAGAAGAGTCAAAGCCTTTCAGCATACAAATTAATGAAAAAAGTATAGAGCATTAGACACAAAGTGCAGTGGGAAATCATGAATGAAGTCCAAAAGGTCCGAACGGCCGAACCTTTGGATTAGACTCTGATTTAAGAACCGGAGCTTGGAAAAGATCCAAAGGATCTGTTGTAGTCCAATTTTGGAAAGTTGGAGGGAAATCTACACTAGAAACACAACAAGATCATCAGTTCTACATTGAAAAAACCAAGAATTACTATGGACTTAGAGTCAATGATAGCTTTTCTGGGAGCCATATATTTGAAATCAGCAAATACAAACTTGTGGAAACTGGAAATGTACTAAGAGATTGTTGCAAATCTAGAAATTTCATTGAATTTGCGCATCATAATCTATTGTAAAACTGCACAATACCATTAATCCAACACAGGAAAATATGATATAGGAAAGCTAATTAGGGAAGCGAAGTGATTAAAAGATGCATACAACATGAGCAGAGGAAGTAAAACCAAGATTAAGATGATATAAATAGAACGAATCGCGTCACTCACCTGAAAACATGACCGATCACTGAAGTTACTTTGTATTGACAGCAAAGGCCTAAAAACCTACCATCAAATTCATGCACCTCAGTACTTCCCCTTCTAGTTGACATCTGGAAAAGCAAATAGAAAAAGGGGTTTGCAGGTCCATCTCTACTGTAAATAAAAATGACAATAATGTAAAATAGAACATATATTTCGCAAGTCGTGAAGGACTGTTACATATTGGCCAATATAACTCAAGTGTAGCAAAATAAAATAAAAAGAGAAAGTAGTAAAAATTAACAAGGAAAATAAATAACATTAACCAAAGATATTACACATTCCAAAAGGGAAATAAATTTTACTAAAAAGGGCATAAATAACACTCGTATCCCTTGTTTAAGTCTTCTTATTAGTTGGATTTTAAATATATTTGTAAATATTCTAAATTGTATCTATTATCTAAAGTTTCCAATTATTCACAGTAAATAGATCAAAAAAGGTAAGTTTCATGATATTTAGGGCAAAACTCTTAAAAGAAAGAGAGGTGCCAAAGAATTTTACTTGTTCAAGTTAATCAAGAACAATGCAAGTAGAGGGGGGAAAAAGTGGAAGCAGCGACAAGAGAGACAATACAAGAAGGAAACAAATTAAACTAGAGGAAAATAATTTGCTGCTTCATTCTTGTACCATAACAACAAGAAGCAAAACTGAATCTATCTTTCACCTCAAATCCAAATTATATTCATCATCCCAAAGGCCAAAACAATGAGTGGTAATCATGATTTTCCCCATGCAATGTTATACCAAGTGGCCATCCTCCCATATCCTCTCCCTCCATTCTCTAAGATCAAGTGGCATTTGCTCATCCAAACCTAATTGTCCATATCCTTCATAAATTCCTCCAACACCATCTTCCTAGAATTCTTTAAAGACCACCATGCTCCAAACGCTCAACCCTTGTGCATCTTGCGGGTTCCATCATACATGCCCAAACCAACGTAACCGATTTTCCCTTATTTTACCCTCAATATCAGCAACCGCAACTTTCCTATGAAAATCTTCAATCCTAAACTTATCCCTTAAAATGTTTCCATACAACCCATCTCAACAACTCTCATTTTATTAATGGGCTAACACTCTGTTTGAGGCTAGTTTTACAATTGACCTATAAAAGTTTCTTTTTGACATTAAAGGCATGTGGTGGCCACATTAAACTTAATGGTTGCTCTCCATATTAGGAATCCATAATTATTTGTGGTTACAACTTGCTTAAAATCTCCATCATGTACTTAAAGCATTCACTCATGGGCAACTCTTTGTCATCCAATGCTTCTGTATAATTGTTTGGTAATCCATGTATTCATATTCTTAATTTCTTATTCCAACTTTTGCCTCCATTGCTTAATTTTATAATCAACCTAAACTCCAATTTCATCCAACAATACAGTGTCATTCATGATGAGCATACACCATGCCATCATGGTTACTCATTGATTCAAAGAATTTTTTTTAAAAAAAATAATAAAATAAAAACAAAAAATAAATAATAATAATAAATAGCCCAAAACTTTGGTGTAATGAAATCAATGTAGAAAAATCCTTCACTAACTAGGATTTGTTGTCACATCTTGATACTCATCTTTAACCAAAACAATGTGCCTCCTCAACCACTCTCAAGAAGCAACTTCTCCTCTTTAACCAAGTCAACTTCTTTAACCATTACAACCGCAAAAGGCCTAGTCTTGACTCATTTCAAGTTCCAACATTATATTCTTAGCCGCCTTAAAATATTTTTTCTTCAAACTTTCCTTCAGGCAAACATATGTAACAAAAAGCATGTGTTAAGTAAATACACAACACACACTCCACTGGAATTACGTTTCAACCGATGCAACTTTGCTTGTCCTCACTCCTAACTAAAAACAAAATAAATCTATATGGGTTGCATTTACTCAATTTAGAAAGGATACCAAATGAGAGTCACGCTTCTTGAACCATGAATTAGCCAAGACCAAGTCATACGATAAGGCAAAATCCAAATGTTCTCGCTTGTGTTTCTTCTTTCAGACCAAAATCCTCCATGGACGATCTCAAATTCACAAAACTTGAACTTACACCCTTACATATTCATCTAGATCTCTTCCAAACCAACTCATTAAAAAACTCCCAAAAGACTACAGTTTCACCATTGCATCTACACCAATTTGAGGCGCATAAGCACTTACAATACTCACAATCTCTTTGCCACACATTAATTTCACTACCAACCTCTCACTTTTCCTAAATGCCTCACGCCCTCAACTACATCCTTCGCTAGCTTTCTATTGGCAGCCAACACATACTTCCATTATAACAAACAACCTCCCAAACAAATCACACATCATCAACACCCAATTTTGAGTTACCCTAGTTGGGAAAATCTTGTGTCCACCAACACTTCTTACTCAATAAAACCTTCAAAATACTCAAATTATTCAAAGAATACTCTATACACTCTTTACTTGAAACGATACAATCCCTAACAATGACTTATCAGTTACCACTACTTACAAAAATAAGTTTAGAATCCAATAAGTTCATATAATTTCAATAAGTTCGTAAAAATGTTCATCATTTGAAAGCATCAAGTATACTAAAGATCAATCAAGTCTAATACGTTCCGACTTCCAATCAATCTAATCAAGTCCAATAAGCTCAGGATAAATCGAAGTATCGAACGCCCCATTAATACTACAAAGGCTACAATCAACATCTCACGCCGTAACACTTTCACCTAATTCGTTCCTAAAGCTCAATTTCTCATCAAATTAACACTATGCAATCAAACTAAAATTACAGCTAAAAATATATTATCAACAACAACAACAACAACAAAAATTACTTGACCGCCGGAAAGAACCGTTGCGATCGAAAGCGCAATGCTCGGCTTCTCCGCAACCTGCAAATAATCAATCAAACAATCAATCATCACAACAAATTTTAACAATACTTTAGCAAATTTATTTTGGCCAAAAAAATCAAAAAATTAGATACTAAAATTCTTACCATTAGAACTTTAGGAGCCATGAGAATTTAGAAAGGTGAATTTCAGCGAAATGATGAATTTGAATTTGCGAATTTCTTCAATTTTTGAGTATTTGATTTTTTGATGGAAGTGAAAAATGAATTTAGGGAGTTTTTGAAAATTGAGATGAAAAATTGGGGTTTTAGGGCTTTGATTGAGAATTTTGGCGGGGGAGAGATTAATAGTGTTATTTGGGCCTAATTAGAATATAAATATGGAATATGGGCTTTTATTGGGCTTATATAGTGATCTATGGTCCATTAAAAGCTATTGATTTATGGATCTTCGTGGTAATGCTGAACTTGAACTTTTAATGAAGGTCGTTAGTAATAGTTTAGCCGATTTAAGGCCCTGTTCTTTCGGATTGAAATTTTTGGCATTTTAGTTCAGTTATATTTAGTTCAGTTCATCTCCATTATAGTTACTACTTCAGTTCAATTCACCTCACTTCAACTCAGTTCAGTTCAGCTACATTTCAGTCCAAAAAAACGGGACCTAAATCATCGTTAGGCTAAATTGTTACGGACTACAGAGTAGCAGTATATACTCCAATCTGTTTCACAATATTTGTTGCACTTGAAATAAAGGATATAAGGAGAGACTTATTAGCATAAAATATACGTTTAAATAAGTTAATAAGCAACAAAAAGATATAAACTAATAAGCAACAATTTTTAAATAAATTTTGGTGTTATAGTCCTACGTACGAAGTACAAAAAGATATGTTTTAGAATAATCTTTGAATTATATTGAATACTACGAGTAAATAACAACAATGAAACCTTACTAATGTCCCACAAAAAATCAATATCAAAATGTTGTTAATGAAGTTGTGTTGTCCTTAGCTACTTTGACAATACTTTTTAAAAATATATACAATTGATTGAATTTGCTTAGTCATAATTTTAACCAAATTATATGTCTAATCCCTCTCAAAAACATAATGACCACCCTAATTAAATTGGACAAAGAAAATTTTAGCTACCTCTAAACACACTGGACCCTAATGATTTGCATAGATTACAAGATATTGAAATGGAAGGAAAGATTTTGCAATTCAAAATGACTGAAATTCTTTTCAAGTTACCATAATAATGTACTACCAAAAACAATAATAATAATGCTTACAAAAATAATGCATGACCCCTCAACTAACTTGTTTCTAAAGTTATTTCTTCTTACTATTGATAAAAAAAAAAATTTTAAAAAAAAAAAATTAGAAAAAAAAAATA
Source organism: Suaeda aralocaspica (assembly GCA_016808085.1). Taxonomy (NCBI): domain Eukaryota; kingdom Viridiplantae; phylum Streptophyta; class Magnoliopsida; order Caryophyllales; family Amaranthaceae; genus Suaeda; species Suaeda aralocaspica. The sequence goes on along the minus strand of PYUH01000395.1, from coordinate 815,607 downwards.
AAAAAAACTTGTTTCTAAAGTTTGTTTGACCCTTTCCTTTAAATTGACTTTGCCGACAGTAAAAATAAATTAATATTTAAACAATAAAATTACCCAACTTGGAACAGAAGCAATTTATATGATGGTTAGAAGAATATTTCACCAATATACAATAATTATGTAATTAAATAATTAATTATTAAAATTTCTGACATGCTAATATTAAATAATATAGAAGGCAATGAAGATAAAATTATGTAATTAAATAATGAGACGTAGTCTAATCATTTGATTCCTCTTAAACTTTGATTAGAGGATACTTCCTTTTGTTTTTTTATAGGAATATTATGGAATTAAACATAAAAAATAATTGATTAATCTATAAAACTGCATTATTACTGCAACGGTGGGTTAAATTAGTCCACTATAAATAATTATTATTCTTAACCTCGATTACTGTACCCAAAAACCAATGAATTATCGCCACGTAGCCGCACCAAAAACTTCATCATTAAAAAAGTCTATGTTAGTCAATGTGCTTTAAGATGTGTTATATATCTCAATGATTGATAATCACGTTAATTAGATCAAGGATTTAAGCTAAGTAAAGACTAAAACACTTTAATTAATTTTATTTGTTTATATTACTAATCGTACTAATTTTATTTTATTTTTCTTTCTGTCAAATGTCAATTGTAGAGGGTACATACGTAGGAGCATATATATATAGAACATATATATTCCTACATTTTAATCTTTATAAAGGATTTTAAGAGTTGAAAATTGTTCTTCGATAATCACATATACAATATATATTTGACATGCAAATGTATTGATTATATTATTTATCATATCCGATCTCTCATTTCATAATTGATCAAAGACAATTAAATTGAAATTTCTATTGACTAGTGAAAAAAGCTAAATGAACATACGTTTATTTACAAGAATTTTACATGCATAAATAACGACTCACAAGTCACAACTTTACGAGAAGGACATTCATATTTGAATTTGAACCAACTATATCCCCATCTTGTAATGTGAATTCTATCTCGCAATATGATAATTGCAACACCCTTTTTCGATAACTTATAACAAGACTAGCGTGCATGCCGACATGGTGAAGCCTAATCAAGTTGGTTAATTAAGTGGATGAATTTAAAAATACTAGTAATAGAGAAAAGAAATAAGTTGGGCGGTGATGAGTAGCTAGTCAAGTAAAGGAGGTGTTAAGGTACGTTAGTAAGTAAAAGAAGGGTGGTTGAATCTTGACAATATTATTATAATCTCACTTTTTTGCATGGAAATACATTATATTAGCATTTTTAACTGCTTCATTTTGGTTTCTACACTACTATACTATATAGTACTGTATATACAATTTGTGTAATTGTGTGTGTAATTGGAATAACTTCCCAAGTAGTAAGATAAATATTCCTTTTGCTTCTTAGGGTTTGGTCAAAACAAGGTGTAAGAAAACGTTTTATATTGCCTAGATTACAAACTAATTAGTTAAAGTGGGTTGTTTTAAGTTTAAAATCGTGTTTTTGGGTTGTTATTGGTTGGATGTGCTGACAATTGCGGATAAACTCGTTGTATAAGTGTAGATTAACTAGTTGTAAATCTGTAATGCATGCATACAATTCAGATGAAATTAAAATTAGATTCGGAGTGTCAATTCTAAAACAATTGAAATAATGGAAGTAATTTGAATTGTTTCCACTTCATACTTTCACATGTTTTTGTTAATTATGATGGGGTTTCATGGTCCTTTATGTGGCTATACGTTCGTTCAAAAGTAATATCAGTAGAATTCTTCAAATTTACATCGGATCATTATTAGACAATAAAGCAAAACTGATTAATGTTGCCACTAGACATCTTACTTTGAAATTTGCGTTGAATTATTGGATAGTAAGCAATACAAGTAAAATGCTTCAATTCAAACTTATGTCAAATTATTAGATAGTATCGCAAAACTGAGAATAATGTTTACCGCGAGACATCTTACTTTTTTTTGAAATTATGCATGTATTAGATACAGTGAAGTAGCTCATTTGAAATTTAATACATGCACACATACTTACATCATTTACATGAAAGTAAATTGGATTTCACCATTTGCTCATCCATAAAGAATTAATATAGTTCATGGTTGGATATCATATCATACCTAAATATTGACTTAAATGAAAGAAATTAATAATGAAGAAAATTCAAAAACAATGGACGAATAAAAGCAAGAAAACATAGATTATAAAAAGTATAACTGTATACAATTGAATATGGTACTATGATGTAGAAGAAGTAAGAAAAAACACAGAAATAAAAGGCTGGCAAACACAGTTAGTCATTAGATTTTAGAGTTGTACGTACGATGACTATCGAATTACAGGACATATGCCACCACACGTTTTGACAGCCTTTTGCATTCTTTTTTCTTTTGCCAATTTCTCATTAAAGTGAATTCTCCTGAGGCCTGTTTACTTCAGTTTAAAATCCGTTCATTTCAGTTCAGTTCAGTTCCGTTCAAGTATTATGGAGCTGAACTGAACTGAACTGAATTGAGTTGAACGTATTTTAAGCTGAAATAAACAAGCCCTAAGTACAAGTATTATGGAGAGGTTAGGATAACTTTAGTACTTAATTCTCATTTATTTTGGTTTGATGAGATCATGATGTGATCGAATTTCATTATCTGCTCTTATAGTTTTCTATGCCGTAATAAAGAACTAACAGAAGATCAGTGTATTACAATTGTTTAATTCTTTTACTAAAAATTAATTTTTTCTAATATTATGATGTCAATATGACTATTTGAGTTATCTCATTGCATGTTTGATGTTTTATAATAGCAAATATGAGTAAAATTAAAATTGAGAATGATATAACTTATGATTCTTAATGTAGACTTTTGGTTAAATTGATTCTTCATTGACATGTTCTATGAGCTAATTAACTAGCTTGTCTATAAAACCATATATATGATGTTCATATCACAAGTTTGCGATTAAAGCTGATTTTTTAGTCCTTTTCATATATAACTAATAATTCCAACTTTATTAACTAATTATGTTTGAACTTTCTCCTTTGGTTTGCTAGATAGTTATGTCATATTCCCAAAAACCATTTCACTAAGCTTAAACTAGAGCAACTTACATTCGATAGATCATAGAGAATCCATACATAGAATTTTGATTGTTTTTAGTAATTGATGTATATAATGGAGAACTAATACAATTAATTACAAAGACAAGTATTATTATGTGATTTTTTGAACCCTTAATTAATAATACAAATATTATTGTAGTACGAGTAGTTGACATCTAGTGGTATTAAATTAATTATACGAGTATCATCAACACATATATTGTTCTTGCATGATTGTTCACATCTTATGATACATTCGCAACTTATTATGTGGCACATTATAACTTAGCTTCTTGTTTACATTACACAATAATATAATAAACAAAATAATAATAATACAGTCAAAGCAAGGAGAAATCAAGGAAAATAAATATTTGTATAAGCCAGATGACTGATCAAAAATAAAAGTAAGAAAAATATATTGAAACCACGCTATCTATGACCCTAATTTTCTGCTGCTATGTCCCTAAATTGTTTGTCATTTATTTATATGCAATGCAAAGCAAATAGTCAAATTACTCAAATCATGTACAAGTATATAACTTAGATTAGAGATATTACAATTAGATGCAGAATGGTGAGTCATCTTCACCTTAAAAATATATGTTTTAATATAATTTAAATAAGTTCATCAAATCAATTATAGGTGTTACACTGCTACAAAAGAAGTTATTTAACTCCCGTTGTAAATGATTTTTCCCGCCTAGAAAAGGGTCGTCGTAAATGCAAATCCGTCGCAGAAAAAAGGGACGTTGAAAATGTAAATTTTCCGTCGTAAATGTTTTTTTATTATTATTGACTTTTATAGTGTTACTAAAAATCAAGTCATTTACAACAACCTAGTTGACTATTTATGACAAGATTTAAGCCCGTCGTTAATATGTACTGTCGTAAATGAAGAAGTTTTTGATAGTGTTAGTGAGCCACAAACCTATCAAGTCATTTACAACAACCTAGTTGACTATTTATGACAAGATTTAAGCCCGTCGTTAATATGTACTGTCGTAAATGAAGAAGTTTTTGATAGTGTTAGTGAGCCACAAACCTATCAAGTCATTTACAACAACCTAGTTGACTATTTATGACAAGATTTAAGCCCGTCGTTAATATGTACTGTCGTAAATGAAGAAGTTTTTGATAGTGTTAGTGAGCCACAAACCTATCAAGTCATTTACAACAACCTAGTTGACTATTTATGACAAGATTTAAGCCCGTCGTTAATATGTACTGTCGTAAATGAAGAAGTTTTTGATAGTGTTAGTGAGCCACAAACCTATCAAGTCATTTACAACAACCTAGTTGACTATTTATGACAAGATTTAAGCCCGTCGTTAATATGTACTGTCGTAAATGAAGAAGTTTTTGATAGTGTTAGTGAGCCACAAACCTAT
>PYUH01000395.1:792886-809912 GCA_016808085.1 Suaeda aralocaspica | reverse complement strand
ATCAAGTCATTTACAACAACCTAGTTGACTATTTATGACAAGATTTAAGCCCGTCGTTAATATGTACTGTCGTAAATGAAGAAGTTTTTGATAGTGTTAGTGAGCCACAAACCTATAAGGACGACGAATGGTGAGAATCAATCCCATGATCTTCGATCTTGTAATCGAAAGGAAAACTCTAACCACTAAAGTTATCGGTCACTCTCATTGTTAATTAATTATAAACAACAAAAATAAAATGAAGCTTCCTAGTTGATAACAATTGACAAATAATGCAGCCAAGAAGTGTTACGTTTTGCGCCAGTTAAGGCCAAGGACACCTCTACCGTACCACAATAGTAGCTTCCAACCTCTTTCCCTCAATTCCTCAAACATTCCTCGTCTTCCTAACTACGTAGTATATTTTATTTGTAATTATGTGGACCAAGAAAATGTGTTTTAGTGTATATATTTTATTTTATTTTATTATTATTGCAAATATTAAGCTAAAAAAAATAAGAAATTTCCCCTCTTAACTTGTGTTTACACATGGTTATTATTTTGTAGTAGTAATGCTCCATAAGTTTACGTGTAATCATGTTTATATAATTTGTTTTTAATATTAGAGCTAAATGTTCTTGTCAACTTATATTTGGTCCTTTTAAGTTTATATAATTCCTAATAAGCTGTAATAAGAGCAAAAAAGTTTCAATGAGGAGTGACAATCTCTAACGAAATAAGTTTCGATATTCATTAATAAGAAAGTTATTTAAAATAACCAATTACTTAACTTCTTTTCATTGCTAAGATGACTGAAGAAGACATTCATGAAACTCCAAATCGTGGCAATTAATATCGAACGAAGAAAGTATTCTAATAAATACAATCTAATCATTTATGGAATTACGGTATAACTCCATAAGGTATAGGGAGAAAATTGGGTGGTTATCAATTGTATGGATGTGTAATTGAGTCAAGGATTTTATAATTTTATTATTACAAGTTGGATTAATTGAACTCCGCAACAGTCTTCGATTCGATCAACTCAAGCTCCTTATGCTCAAATTAAACAATCTAATCTCATACTTCCAAATTCAGTAAAGTTGAGAAATTAATTAAAGCATGCATAGTGGCATTAGAATAAACGTAGTTGAGCTTATAGTTAGAGAGGAGGCCTTAAATTGTAAGTTAAGTTAGGTTTTTTTGAATTAGTTTTGCATACAAGTAATATCCATGCATTATTATTTTAATAAACTTCAAATTGATTATGCTCCTAAAAAAATATTTAATTTACATTCAATGAAATAAGATTTCAGCTTCTTGGTGACACTAAATTGTTCAATCTTCCATACTATGGTTGTGCCCATTGTCCGGCCATATACATTTGTCGTGCTACATTTTCAAAACGTCAACCTAATGTAGCATTATTGCTACATCTTAACAATTTTATCGTGCTCTATATTGCAACTCCTCAAAACGAAAAATTTAGCTTAAATACAACTCATACAATCCCATATACCCTAAATTCCTAAAACATGATGTTTCATGGTTGTTTTTCCGTGTTGGATAAGGTGTTGCTTAGGACATGCCCTACCAAATAGACAAATAGTACAATTTTTTCGTGATAACTCAAGAAATTTCCAATACAACGTTACAAAATAAATATTCACAATTTGATCTTTGGAGTATTATACTTGTAGATAAAATGAAGAAAAGGAAATTGAGGTGATTGATTAATAATATAATTGGCTTTTAGATGCTTCATTCATTTGTCAAAAATTCTGTTTTTGGTTTTTCCTCTCAAACTTATATATATACACTTTACTTAAGCTCAAAGGAAATTCCAAAAAATATGCATTGTATGATTTATGCAAATATGCTCTGTTGGAGCCTCACTTGATTATGAGGAAGGCAATAATAGCGGGAATAAAAATGATTGATCGATTGTGTAAAAGGTCATAAGTTTAAAACTTCGAATTCCCTATGCTATTACTTTCGTTGTTTTTAGTCACGCAAAAGAAAAAAGACGAGAAAATAAAAAGGATACATAGTTTTTAGTTATTTAAGGATACTATTATATACAATGTCATATAATCAAGCCTTTAGTAACACTTTAAAATTAGAAATTATTTAGGGATGTATGAATGCCTAATAAGCTACGAGTTGTTAAGTATCGTCATTTTGGGCTCATAGCTACATATGACATTTTTCTTTTACTTTCTCCTTTTGAAGAAATTTGCAACGAACAATTCCGTATTTGACAAACAATCAATTAAAAGAAGTGATTTTGTATCGCCCTCGTGACTCCTTTACACCAAAAAAAAATTAAAAGAAGTGATTTGAAGGTGTAAATAAGCAATTTAATTAACGTACATTTATATATAGACAAGAAGGAGAAAATAATTTGTCTGTCTATCATTGGTCTCATATCCCTTACTTATTTCTTATTAAATGCGTGAAAAAACAATTTGCTTCCTTATTTTTCATTAAATGCATGAAAAAACTTTCTGTTAAAAAAAACGGAGAAAGTGTTATATGTTACTCCCTCCGTCCTTTTTGTTTCATACGTTTTGACTTGCATATATGTCAATGCAGTTGTTTGACCTTAAATATCTTTTATTGTATATATATGTAAAAATTATAATAATTGGATACTAATAACGCACTCATTGAGTCAAACCAAAGAAGATCTAATATAGTAATACTGTATTATGTTTTATACATTAAAAGTAATTTAAAAGTTTTATCTTATGAATAATGACAAGGTTCTTAATGTATCAAATAAAAAGGAAGAGACAAAGGGCCTGTTTACTTCAGCCGAACTGAACTGATGGACTTGAACCGAACCGATTGGAGTTGTACTGAACTGAACTGAAAGTTTTTTATAAAGGATTAATGAGTAGCAAAATAAGAGAAGAGTTGAACTGATTGAAGCTGAAGTGAATTGATTTTAAGATGAAGTAAAGAGTCAAACAGAGGAAAAAGACATAAGTTGGTTAACTGAAATGGTTTGACGTTGAAGGACTTCCATTTATCCCACCATCTAATGCGTTGTTTTAGCTTAATTAACATATTTTGCGTTATTTACCATTTAACCTCCCAACACAAATATAGGAGACCAACACCATGGTATTTTTCCCCCACTATGAGAGTTTGGTTTTCTTGAAAGTTGAAGTATGTGGTCCTATAACTATTCCTAAGCCTAGAGTAGATAATGTAGGGCTTATTATTATTATTATTATTATTATTATTATATGAAGTATAAAATAATGAATGTGGTTGTTTGTGAATTGTGATGTAATCTTGTAACCAAGTAGTCCAAGTGAATGTAGACATGTAGTGTCAAGTTCATAACTTCATATACATATACTACTTCTATTTTATGGAGTACTATACTACTATAGTAGTAGTTTGTGCTACTTAGCTTGATACAAGTGTTCTTATTAAGGGCATATTTATTTCAGCTGAAAACAACTTAATTGAATTAAATTGATTGTAGCTGAACTGAAAGTTTTTTATGAAGGATTAATGAGTAGCAAAATAAAAGAAGAGCTGAACTGAACTGATTTTAAGCTGAAGTAAACAGACCCCAAGTTTTTAGGTTTTTAGTCACATTTTGCTTTCCAATTGATATTAACATTAATTTGACAATTGATGTAAGCGCAAAGATTACATGATATGTTCTTTTCACTTATTAAAGCTTAGATTTTCTATATTTGAATTTATTGATATTGAATTCATTGTAGTTTGTGATAATTGAATTCAATAGGTAAAAAAAACACACTCTTAAGATCAATTGATGCGTACTTTAGAATAGTTCTACAAATCAAATTTGTTAATGAGGTAAAATTACTTCACCGATGTTTTTGTTGACTAGCCTAAATTCTTAATATTCAAGGAGCAATATCCTCTTACAGTCAACTAACCAAAGAAAATATTTGAAAACAAATTTCAATAGAACCATCACAAAGAACACAATTTTGAGTGCGACAATAAAAGTCTTGTTTATATTATACTCGTAAATTAATAATAAAGTCATAATATTCATAGTATCTAAAACACATACTAATTCGATATTATATTAAGAATAGGTCTATTATATATCGAGAATAGGTCTCACTCAGGAGTACTAATTCCGACTAACAAGTATCCACTCTTCATATTTTATAAATTAGACATACAATACAAATTTTTTTTTTTTTTTAATAAAAAAAATCAAGAAAATAAACGATTATCTAATATAAATGAAAATGATTATAAGAAAAAAGAAAAAAAAAAGTGAGAAGCAAGCACAAAATCTGGGAGTATTTCTTTCTTTCATCCAACAATCTTAGCTTCCATTCCCACTTTCATTTCCACCTCTTTCTTTCTCTCTCTACCCAAACTTTCTCTCTCTAAAAACCTCTTTTTCTTTTTGCTTACATCGCTTTCTATCTCTTCCACCCCTTCTCTCCTTTCCATTTATCTATTGAGTGAACTACAACTCCTTCACTCTCTCTCTCTCTCTCTCTCTCCTCTTCTTTCCTCCAATCACTCCTCAAATCCTCTCTTCTCAATCCTCTAACCTCTCATTCAAAACCTCTATAATTTCCATCACACTTTCAATGGAAAAGGAGCTCAATAACAACAACAACAACAATAATAATAATAATAACAATATATTATCATCATCATCATCAAAATATAATATGACGGAAATGTCCTCAGAAAATCTCATAAATTGCTACCTACACCAACAACAACAACAACAGCATCATCATCATCATCATCAAAATTGGGGTAATGATCAAACTGACATTTTCGACTCGGCTCTTAGCTCAATGGTATCATCCCCTGCAGCAGCAGCAGCAGCAACAACTGCTCCATCATCCAACAACAACAACAACGATTGCGGTGATGGGGTGATGATCAGGGAGCTAATTGGAAGATTGGGTAGTATCTGTGATTCTGGTGACGTGTCACCACAATCTTGCATTGATTTGAAAGCTACTACTGTTAATCATAACGGCAGTACTAATAACTCATGTTATAGTACGCCGTTAGGTTCACCTCCGTCTAATTTCAACCTCATTATGAATTCTGCAAATTACGGTTGTTTTCCTATTCAGTCCAGCTTAGGATCGCTGAATGCTGATCCTGGGTTCGTCGAAAGAGCGGCGAAATTCTCGTGTTTCGGGAATTTTAATGGTAGTAGAAATAATAATGTTAGTTGCAATAATAAGACGGTATTGAATTTGGAACCCGGGAAATTATCCCGGGTTAACTCGGATAAAAAGTTAGGAGAAAACAATGCTGATTCAAGGGAAGGGTCTTCGGTTTCGGAGCAGAACACAGGTGGTGGTGGTGCTGAAATTGGTGTGAAAGTGGCTCAAATTGATGGGAATTCTAGGAAGAGGAAGTCTGGTTCTAAAGCTAAAGTTAAAGATACTTCAATTGCTAAAGATGAGAAGGTAAAAAAATAAATTAAATTGTTATAATGTCATAAATTGGTCAATTTTATGTTTATTTGAAGTTATTATTATTATTATTATTATTATTATTTCTGTTGAGTTTCATTGTTACATGGTTTTACAGTACTTTTGAGGCTGACATTCTGAATTCTGATTTATGAGTTTTTTTTTTTTTTTTACTTTTGGCCCATTTGTTATTTACTACTCCGCATTTAATAAATTCTCAGTTTTTTACCCTCCAGCATAATTGTAGTGGTACTATACTGTTTATCTATCGATGTCAACTAGTTTGATTGGTTAAAGTTCGATTTGGTGGTACAGTAGTAGTACACCCGAAAACCTTAAATCAAATCATGTCTACATCATTGACCGGATTAATAAGTTAAAGTGTACGAAACAGTTATCTAAGGTCGAATCTTGTCTATATCACTGCCATTTGTGCCTCGCTGTTGTAAATGAAAACCCATTAGGGAAATTGACCTTATTTACTATTTTGATGGTTTAATAATTGTCTTGTATATTAATGTGAAAAATAATGAAAATTATGATGCAGGTAGAAATAGAGAATGATGAATCAAATGCTAAAAGAAGCAAAGTAGAAGATGATAAAAAGGAAAATGCAGGGGATACAAATAAGGAAGTAGCAAAAGCAGAGCCATTAAAAGATTACATTCATGTCAGAGCTAGAAGAGGCCAAGCTACTGATAGCCATAGTCTTGCTGAAAGAGTATGCAACTTTTTTTGGGTTTTATAATTACCTTTTAATCACCCTATTTTGGGATTATAATGAAAAAAAAAAATTGCTAATGTAATTGGTTGTATTTTTGTTGATTACTCAGGTTAGAAGGGAGAAAATTAGTGAAAGAATGAAGTTCCTTCAAGATCTTGTTCCTGGTTGCAACAAGGTACTTAATTGAGTAGTTTTCGGCAAATTATATCTTACAACCGGTTGTACCTAAACACAAATAAAATTATGTTATGGGGTAGATTTAGCCATTTAGGTTTTTACCTCAAAATAATTGGGAAAAATAAAATAAAGATCTTGAAATTGAATGGAGATTTTCTCTTTTTGATACATATAGGTTACAGGAAAAGCAACTGTTCTTGATGAAATCATAAATTATGTGCAATCATTGCAACGCCAAGTTNAGGTGGGCATCTAGTCGATCATGCTGGGATTGAGTGAAGAGTGTTCATGTTGTTTTAGTTTTTGCTTAAAAATTAAGTGACTATTATGCTATTTATTATATCATGATGGATTAACGTTGTTTTAAAGATATTAAGTATTATTTGGTTTGAAGGGCCGTTATGTCGGTTCCAAGTTGTTATAAAGTATCATGGGATTTGGTTTTGAAGTTTATTTTAATTAAGTTGTTTTGGTTTGTTTTTAAAAGTTAAGTCTTCCGCTGTAGTACTTTGGTAAATGCCTTAGCCGTTTTCACGGTGGCGGTAATGCTTTGGTTTTCTAAAGTAGTTGGGGCTCGATTATTTTATAAATGTTTTCCGGAAATGTTAGTAGTTTTAGGAAGGAGAAAACCAGGGTGTTATATGGAATGTCAAAATAATAAAAAAAATCATGCTTCTAAAAAAATTTATCATGCATGTCAATTCGCAATTCAATCAAGCCCAACAACGTATCATAAAAGATCAACCAAGCATGAATTATAGTTCTCATGTTTGTCTTTAGTACTTACGTACCTTGTGTTGTAGTGGTGATCCGCCACAACTTCTAAAAGTCGACCAGTTCGAAGTTTCCTATATATAGAAAACCGAAACTAAATTAAAACCTTGTTGACTAAGTTCTACAACAACTCTAAACTAACTTTCTACGTTGGAAACTTGTCCATAACATTCCCTATATGGTCTCTATTCAATTCCATACTCTGTTCTAATTTTTCTATTGCAAAATAATCGATTTTCGGTAATTTTCCAAAAATGGCAGCTTTGTAAACCTTCTTTAAAACACTCATAAACCTTTCTAAGTATCATATTTTGATCATAAAACACTAAAGTCATGTCCTAAGATCAATATACAATACTTAGATGCATTAAAAACAATTATATCTTACTCTATTACATGTTACTATTTTTATTGGGTATAACTAATTGTTAATAAAAATTTACAGCTTTATTTACTCATCTAATACTCATTAAAAACTCATAAAAACATCTTAAATTCATCATAAAACTCTTTTACAATCCACTAGCATCATTATGAAACAAATCTATGCTTTAGAATAATTTTTCATAAACCAAAACATGTTCATAATATTTATTCTATTGATTTTCATGATTACAAAATTTGGAGAGCAATATAATTTATATTTAAAGCCTTTAAAAATCAATCTAAACTCCATAAAATCATCAAAAATTCACCCAACATCAATTCATGATCATAATATTGAAGTTTAAATCATTAAAACCCATAAAATCAAGAATTTCATAGTTTTAGGAATCCAAATTTAAAATTTCATGAACAACAAATAAATTCATGCTTTAAAATAAATCACAACTTCATAAAAACATGAATATAACTATAAAAACATGATTAATCATAAATATAAACATGAATTTGCAAGATTGAATCAAAAAGAAAAAAGAAGAAATTTTATTTTTTTTATAAAGGGTCCGAAAATACCAAGTAGGGGAGGAGGGTGGCCAGCGAGGATACAACGACGGCGGACGGAGCAGGTGGCGGTAGGCTGAGGGCTCCGGCAAAAGCAACGAAAAAAAAATTTTTTGTTTGAACTTTCTTTTTTTTTCTCTCTCTTTCTCTCTCTAAATTTGTGGAATCCTAAATCACCAAGTTGCAAAATAAAATCTGAAAATTGGGGTTTTAAGGGTATTTATAGGTCCCAAAGTAGGATTTGGTGAAATTCCACAAATACCCTTAATGCTTGAAATTGCTTTTATACCCTTGTTTTAAAACAATTCAGGAAACTCTAAAAAATTTATTTAGAAACCTTTCAAAATATTTAATAAAACATAAAATATTATTTATAAACATAAAATAATTACTTTATTTAAATGTCCTTCGTTTAATATTCTCTTTAAATATGATTTCTTAATAAAAATATTAAAAACATACGTATAAAATACAAAAATAATTCCTTAAAATATGTGAACATATGGGGTATTACATCACTTGATAGGGTTTTTCTCATTTTGGACTTTATTGCTTTTAAGTGTGAGTCACAATACTAGTGTCTTACTTCTAGATTATCCTTGGACCATGGTGGATGGTTTCATGAAAGTTTCTTGAATACAAGATTCATTCTTGAAAGGTTTCTTGATTTAATGATTTATTCTTGGAAGTGTTCTTGAAAGATTGAACAAAACTTAAAAATTCAAGAAAATCAAGATTATTTTTTGGATGCGTGTTTTGGTGATCACAAGATGGTTCTTGGGCTTTGGTTGTGCTTGCCTCTAATGGATAAGGTTGAAGTTTTTGTGATGTTTATCTTGTTTTTAGTTAGTTTGTTAGAATAGTTTGTTAGAATTGTGATAAGATTTAGTTGTAAATCAAGCTTATCCAAAAATAAATGGCCATGCTTATCTCTTTATGCGAGGAATTTTTGATAAGGATCAAGTTGTTTTGTTAGTTAGGTTGTTTCTAAGTTTGATAGGATTTGTTAGAGTTGTTATAAGGTTGTTGGGATATTTTATACTATAAATAGCCCAAGAATTCCATGTAACAACATAAGTCTTTGTGTGATTAAGTCAATAATATTTCGTGTGTTTCTTCTTGTGCAATTGAAGAGTTCATTGTTCAAGATATTCATAAAATTTGTGATTTCAGGAGTGAGGGACCAATTTTAGACCCTAATTGATTAGTTTCAGGAGTGATCTAATTTATTAGCATTCAATTAATTTGTAAGGAGAGATAATTTAATTGAGTATCATTGTGAGTTTTGAGTGATATTTGCGAGTACCACTTAAAATCCACATCATTTGGTCATATTCAATTCAATTCAATAAAAAACGGATTAAGAAAACCCAACTTAGTGAGAAGTCACGGTCTTTTCCGGGTTATAATCGGGTTATTTTAGATCCATATCTTCCGTCTAGTCTTGTTAGAAGTCAATGCATATTACTCCTTACACTTCTTTGTTTGTAAGGTGATGAGTCTTATGCTCTTATATATTTTAACTAGCGCGTAGATGTAATATTTGGTAAGCATATTTACTGAAGTAGGTATTTCTTTTTTGCTGGCCATACATATCAACATATAATATCAATCATAATCAAAGGTTCCATTGTTTTTATTTTTTTTATTTTTTTTTTTTTTTTTAATTTTTTTTTTTTTTTTTTTTTTTTTTTTTTTTTTTTTTTTTTTTTTTTATAAATTTTCATCAATTTTGTTAGTAGTAGGTGATTGAGAAGTGGGATAGAAACCCATACTTTGTCTAAAGATGGACGAATTAAAGTTTGTCAGAGAAATCCAATTTCTTCTCATTTGTAGACACTAAAACAAAATAAAAATTCTGAATATTTCATGTTCTGTTGTTTCTGTTATAAATGAATATGATTGGATAATTGAGTAATTTACTAATTTAGTGTAGGGTGATATTATTAGAAATTTAAAATGTACCATAGAAAACTCCTTAAAATTTTTAGAAAATTCTATGAGCAAAATAAAATAAATAAATAAAGCAAAGTACAAGCTAAGTCTACAACCAACTATTTTTTTTTTTAAAAAAAAGGATTAAAAAAAAACTAGCCACAAATTAATTAACTAATTAGAGTCCGTTAGGTATTGTTGTGGTTTTATGTTTTTTTTTTCCTTTTCAAAACCATATAATACTATTAATATATGTCATATAATGAATAAATTGGTCAAATTGTTCCAATAATAAAATTATGAAAACAAACAACAGAAAAGTAGAAACACCATTTTCTTGTTTCCTAATTTTTTTTTAAAAAGCAGAAAACTGGATAAAAAATGATGTCAAACAAGCCAAGAGTATACATAACGGTATAATGTAGCGAAAGCTTAAAAAGTTAGAAATTTTCAAGTGAAAAAATGACTTCACCTTAAAAATAATTTGGTTGACAATGTAGGCCCTATTTTTTGGTGAATTCACTTTAAAATGGTTAGGTTAAATCCATAAAAGTTAAGGTAAGTTCAACTTATGGTAGGCCTATTAATTAAATGTATACAATTTGATAACTAGAAATAAATTCAATGCATATATATTTCTTGAAATAAGTTCAGCTAAGTAAGTAAGTAACTAGGCAATTAGATCTTACAAGATTTTGTAAAGTTTGATAAGCAATTTAGATACACATTTTTAGGTTTACTTGATTTTTCTTACTTGATAAGGAATACATTCAATCTAGACATCATTCAACCTCTTCCAAATTCCGGCCTACACACATTTTATATAAAGTTGAAAATATGTAATTTGAACAAGATTGATAAGTTTAGGTGATTCAATTTGTTCAAATCATGTATGTTTGAGCCCATGCCGTTAATAGCAACTTCGAATTTTCTATATATATATCTTAACTGTCAATAAACCTAGTTTTTTAGCTTAATAATCTTCTTCCAGGTCCAACAACACCAACATTATTTTTTTTAGTGTATTCTCGGATAATTTGAGTTTGAATACGATTATGTATCCAAGTTGATCGAGCTGATTAGATGATCAATTTTTAAATTCCGATCATATTGGATAGGCCGATAACAAAAACATGTGTTACGTACTAAGCTCTATCTAGATCTCCATCAACAAATCATTGAAAACAAAATCTCATTAGATTATGTAATGTGATGACATGCATAGTGAATTTTGATTCCATTGGATGCTACATAGTGATATGGAGGTTGAATAAAGAGGCATGTTTTAGTGAGTGGAGATGAACAGTTAATAAGTCATTTTCTAGTAGCTGGTTTGTATATAGCATTTGTTAGTTAGTTATGATATATAAGTAAAAGCACAAGACAGATGTAAAAGGAGAAAGCAAAAAAGATCTTAATAAAAAGTCATACATTCCACTGTGTATAAGCAACTATATGTATTTATACCTTTAAAAAGATCACCCACTAAAGATTGGAGTGCACATTACCTTGATTCTCAACGGTTGATCATATCCCCAACAAACATATACAATTACATTACCCTAGTATTGTATGTGCTCTTATTTTTGGGGCATGTACATATACACTCAATGACCTTTTTGAATGCCTCTTTTTATAGGTTTTTGGCTAATATTGAAGAGAGTGAGTATAATTACATCAGATCAGATCAAATCAGACCGTAAAAGTTGTATAAAAAACTCGAAAAGTTAGGTAAGAAAAAAAAAACGGTTGGAAGTAAACATATATGTTGTATGTGATAAATATGCATTCGCAAAGGTCATTAAAACTAGATTGTTGATTACAATAAATGCTTAAAAGTTATGACAAATCGACATCTTAAAAGTTAATTAATTTGTTGAAATGTAGATAGGTCGAAGATGACCTCATTATTTGTTACATGAATGCACTCTCATTCTCAAAATAGCACAATATATAGTTATGTTGATAATGTGGTGCATTCAAATGCATGATGTTATTATGTAGATGATGAACGATGCATGCATGAATGATATTACACTACTATTGTTGGATTGAGTTATAAGTGCTATGTTAATGATTATATTTTGAGACTATTGATAATGATATATGTATCATTATTTTAGGAGAGACCTTATTTCTAAGTGTTAGATGCGAATTTCGCATCTAACAAGTCAATATGGTAAATATATACAATTTCGAGGGTTAATATATGAGATGTATATATACAAATACTAATGGTACGCATGTGCATAATATTTGCATACATATATCGTTCGTGCCCTGCTAGATTTATAATTCGTTTTTAACAATTAGACACTAGGCATGCCTCATTTTAGCATGCAACATGTTGTTGATAAAGTTTTAAGGGGTGTAAAGCTGTTAATTTGTTAATAATCATCTAATGAGACTATACGAGATATATGCTATTAATACAACATTGATATTACCGATAATATTTTAATGAACTTTTTGATATTTATAGAGGCACATGAGTGATGAGCGGTGATGAATATCAGTTACAGAATCACGTAGAATCATAAAAAACTTTAATTAATTGAGATAAGAAAAATGTGATATACTTCATATAAAAATGTAACTAAAAATGTTTATGACGGCTTGACAAGTGACAACCACTATTCTATTTGAGAACCATTCGATTTGAGATTCAATTAAATAGTTAAAATCATAATCAATTGATACCTAAATCCCTAATTTTGTTCGGTAGATGGCACAAGATTCAAATTAACGTGCCAAATCGATGAATAATCATGTATGTAAGTAAGAAGGTCAATCTGATAATAGTTTAATTAAGAGATAAATCAATCATTATCATTCATCATGCATACGTTACATTAAACTACGAGTATAAATTTGAAAATACGCAAGAAAGTCAAACATGGAAGATCTGTCTTTGGTTATATAGTTTAATTAAATTAGTAAAATCCCAAGATTTGATGACTCAAGTGACCGTTAACGAAAGACCGATTATTTTAAAAATCATTAGAAAAATATGTATGTGAAAGCAAACATTTTCTATATTGTTATCCCATTTCTATAAAGGATCGTTGTTCATATCAATTTGATGGTGACATTTAAACTAACTATATATTGAGTAGAAGTAATGACTTATAAAATATGCTATAAAAAAACCATTTGTTTGTTGGTGTAATGGTGTTTGAGATTATACTTGATAATAATGATCTGTATTCGATCCCTTACAACAACAACTAAGAGGGGATTGAAATCTAACCATCCATAACTGATCCCCGTTAGTTTAAAGGATGAATCGAGTGGAACACCAAAAAATAATAATATTATAATATTATACTCCATATGCAAAAAACAATACTTGTACACCATAAATTGTAAATTTATTGTAGTGTGATGATAAAATACTAGTAATAAAATTGATGGCAAAAGTCTATTTTTGTGACCTATTATGGAGGGAACGTAATAAGTGATTGTGGTCTTTGTGGACGAGGAGTCAAGGACCATTGTAAGGCTTTTAGCTCTATAAGTATAGGTGTTTGTTTAAAGTAGAAATAAATAGGTTGGAGTATATCAAGAATAGTTGAAGTAATGGATTTATTTGTTGTGTATGTCATTGTAGTAGCAAACTAGCAACAACACAAAGTAAAGATGGTAATCAAGATTTGTAATCTACTAAACCATTGATTGCAAGTTGGACCCTTTTATGACTCGCTCTCTAGTGCACTAAGATAATGAGCCGTGTTTTATTTTTCCTTAAATTATTAAATATCATATGGCCAGATTCATATGTGTCAAAAAGAAGATGAATGAGCAAAAAGAATAAACATAAAACAATTAAAAAAAAAACGGTATGAGAGTGAGGAATAAACTCAGAAAATTGAGTTCATTCACCAATTAAAAGTCTTTTACGGAGTAAGTTTCATTACATGCATTCATTACAAGACCTAAAAAGTGGCTTGAGTAACTATATTTCATGGATTTTCATTAGACTTATAAATTAACTATCATAAATCAGGAACACTAACAAGCTAAGTCTTTTCTTACTCGACATTATTTGTTGATGACAATACCAAAACAATAGCGACTATTCTCATTTCTCAATCTCATCACCTATTAATCATCGACAAGTTTATATGTAATTTAAGATCCTTAGCTATTACATATACATATTTGCATATATACAAGCAAGCTGCTCTGATTCATATGTAGTCATTAGGGTTTATATATATATTTTGTAGTTTAAGTAATAAACCGCACATTAGAATGAAAAAAAACTTGCATTCAAGGGACGACACGTAACATAATAAAAAAAAAAAGAAGCATCACCTAAAAGGGGGAAGTACTAGTACTATGCCAAAGTAGAGAAGCAAAGAAGCAAATTTATTCCACTAAGTTATAGCTGTAATAATGGTACCTCAAAGAAAAAACAGTGTTTCCAATTGATCACACAACAAGTACATTACCATCTATGAAAACTACATATCAATGTCTTTAGCTAGTTAAATTTGCACAATTTTAGGCAATTTTTGGGTCCATTGCACTGTAGGGTGTTATAATTCTTAGAAAATGATAAGGTTTTATTGGATATTTGATGCGTATTTTTACCATTTTGTTCTCGGGATGAGAACTTTTTACTAAAAATTTCAACTTTGTACAATAAAATTACAATTATAAACATGAAAAACTTGTTTATCATTGTGCAACAACTTATGTGCTCGCACTTGCGATGAAAAATTAAATTTTTTTTTAATTAAATAATAAATATAAGTTAAGTTGACATTACTCGACTGCACATTTGACAACATTAGCTCATGCATGTTTTGTGGGTTGTAGCTTGGCACGTTAAAACCTCTTGTAGTAGTAGACGTCCATTTTTCCAGGCTGTCACTGGCTCTTACTTATTTGCCATTACAACAACTTCATATATGTCTTCAGTTCTTTTCATATCAAGGAGTATCTTGTTTTGAAGCCTTTCACTTGTATACCTTTTGGTTTTGGCATGTGAAGCTATGCCTATGATAAATCAATTTCCGAGTGACTAAAGATTTAACGCGTTTCAATCATCATATCCATTTAAAGTAGCACGGAAAAATGCGCGCTCTTAGGTTGTATAAATTGATTCAAAGAAGCGATCAATAGTCAACTATAATTTTTCAACATTCGATGATTTAAAAAAACATACCCTTAGTAATCAACATATGTAGAGGCATTCAGTGGAATACCATTCAAAGTACCACCACTACAACTCTAACTAGCACCATTTTATATAGATACCAATATACCATACCACAATCATCCAATGAGACATCATACAAGAAGTTTTGTGACATTCTATATATGCTATGAATGAAGACAATTATTTGATAAGATTGATGTATGAAACTCCCTAAACTCATACAATAACATCTAATAAGCTAAAGGCTAAGCTAAGCTAGGAGGCATATCATATTCATATACTCCTATTTTGGTTGAGGCAAGCAAGAAAAGAAACATAAAAACCTTGGAAGAATCATCATCATTTTCAATTTCACCAAATTGGATGGCCAACCAAACACATTTATGCCAATGTCACTCCGCGCTTTTAGGGAACTTCATTGTGATCAATTACCTTCAATCCAACAACGACAACTAAAGAATTAATTTAATAGTCATGACAAATATAGCCATTGAATTCTCTAGCAAATTCTAACTCCCAAACTATCTATGGTATACTAGCTAATACTAGTTCCGCCACATATATATCACCCTTTTACTAGTTACGGAATATCACAATCATTATGGTTACACTGAACTAACCCAACGTCGTGTCAAACCAATAATTCATCAAATTCATGCACCCCTCCTCCCAACCCTATATATATATATATATAATCCAACATATCACTGTTATTAACTAGGAATTCCCCTTTACTTTGTATATCTATTGTGTCTTTGATTGTCTCAATATATGTCCATGCGGCTGCGAGAATTTTAATTAATTTGTAACCCCTACTTCTTATGGATTGTTTAATTTGTGTATTTGACCCTCAGCTTTCGAAATGTTCATTTTGTGTTGAATTGATGTGAAATCTACTCTCAACTTGTCAATCATGAAGAAGGCTTTTAGTAAACCTGTAAATTAATTCAATCATGATAACTTTGACAATGGCTTAGTGGTTTATTTGATAACATAATGACCAACTAATTACTCTCTCATTAGCCTTTTGAATTATATATACCTAATTTTGTTTTTTAGATACCTAATTAATGTTGTTTAGGTAAGGGAAACAAGAATATCTAACCAAAAAAGTATAGTGAGAGAAATGCATCAAATAAATGGTAGTCTCAACTTAAGAACAATAAATGTTGAATACAATTATGCCATAATTAAGTAAGCTCTTTTCTTTTTATACCCTTCATTAAGCTAAACCACCTCCCAAATGAATCAAGCTCTTGCACATGTAATTGAGTTTTTTTTTTGAAGTGTTTTGATTAGGTTAACGTAGATTTATCCATCTAATTATCTATAAATAAAGATTAGTTAAACAAAGTACGTACTCCACCCAACTTGATATTGCACTAAATCCTCTTGTGAGTCGATTCCATCTTCATTATTGCATTTTGTGAAGAGTACGTCGCGAAAGCAACCATTGAAAATGTAACTTTTCAAAATATACTTTTTCCAATTTAAGAAGTTAATTCGAAATTAAGTGTAGTAATTAATAGATTCTTTAGGTATTTTTAGAAATTAAGCGAAATAAAAAATGACATGGATGAAAAAAGTAATCGGGTTTGAATGAGCAATCAACACTTGATTGAAAGGGATTGGCCGGAAGAGGGAAATCATGGTTAATTACCACATAAAATACATGTATAGTCAGCCCTACTCATAAAATTTAGGTGTCTGCTGATCGATTAATTCCATCTTGTACATAGTATTTGTTTAAAAAATCTCACAAGACGTAGCAGCCATTCAATGCATACTCTCTTAAGTGTAGATTAGATTTAAACCGAACAACCAATAAGTACTCAAATCATTATGTACAAGAGAAGGAGGGGGGGGGGG
>PYUH01000395.1:765383-791145 GCA_016808085.1 Suaeda aralocaspica | reverse complement strand
AGGGGGGGGGGGGGGGGTCACTTCTTAGTTCCTACATAATTAAATTTGTCAAGATATAGAGAGAACTAAAAATAGGGTAAATGTTCCTAAAGAAGTGGAAAGGAGGAGCCAATTCCTTTCACTTGCTACCTTTTTTGAGTTGATCAACATTGGACATTATCTACATGTTGCTTTCCTATCCATCTCTCATCTTAAAATCACATTGTATGTTGTTTGTTGCTTGTCTCAAGATGTCTCTGAGTTTGTTCTTTTAAATTAAAAACATGAATTAAAAAAAAAAGATCAAACTTAAATTAAATATGATAAGATAAGTTAGTGGCTAGGGTGGATAAGTCTTTCAAAAGACAGGGCCACAAGCCACCAATGTTTATGGTCTTCTAACAAAAACAAACTTATGTGTATAATTTGGCTAAATCGTGAACCATGTCTTGATGTTTATCATGCATGTTTACCAATAAGAAGAACAAATACCGATAAATAAAAATTAAAAAAGAAAAAAAAAATTGGGCCAACTAAGATATTATGATTGAGAAAATAGTGAAATCAAGTTTTCCACATCACTCGTTTATTTCAATGTTATTGTGACATGAAGCTAATCACATGTAAATGACTAGAGAAAGCTTCACTAGGGCACTTAACAGGGGGGGACTCGGATGAGGAAATAAGCTTGAGGTAAGCCACACTACATCATCCTATCCCATCAAGGTGGGAAAGAGTCGGATCTCGAGTCTTCGCTCAGTTTGCATTTTGCATATTTAGATAAAAAGTGATCGAACAAATAATTTTCAATAATTTAATTAGCAGTTATAAGATTTCATAAACACAACATAGCTCGCTTACATGACCTACTTGACTCATTGTTCAATTAATACAATCTCCGATTCTATAAGAATTCATCTCCTGTCTTATCAGACACCAATCTAACACTCTTACATGAGATGATGAATTTATTGATGGGAATGATTTGCAAATAGAATATTTTTTAATAATAATAATTATGTAAACCTAGAAAATTTTCCCCCTTGTTTTACCAATGAAAGTAAAACATAACCTGAATAAAGCAAATGGACAAGGTCCACACATCTACTTGCAGATTGCCTGCCATCCTCTTGACAATAAAACCAACAGAATTCAATGATTCAAGGTTCATAAAAATTAATTTAGTTTATATTTTTAGATGTTCCTAAAAATAAATCAGAAAATTGTTCATAAGATCTTTTCTTCAAACCCCCATTGTCCCTCCACCTCTGACTTATCCAAAAGGATACCATTCACATCTCATAGATGGGACCATCAACCATGCATCCCAATCCTATATGAAGAGCTTTTACTTTCCTCTTGCCCATACTTAGGTATCTGGTGAAGAGTTGAGGACATACATTCATTTATTAGCCTATCCATTATACAAACTTAGTGAGGATGAGTTTACAACTGCGATTTTCGATAGGAGTGAGTAGAGGAGAAAGACATATATGTTGATATTGGTTCATGCAGCCGACCCATCTTTTCGGGACTATTAATGTTTTTTAATTTATTGCTGTTGTTGAAAGAACAATGACTGAGATCCTGAAATTTTGAATCCTATATATGAGGAAATTTAATTTCAATACAATGGGATACAAAAGAGGTGTAAAGTCATTGGACCTCACAAATAGTGAGTGATTCTAACCTATATTCCTTGGTCAACAATACAAGGGGATACACTATAATGGAATATTTAACAAATCAACTGTTAATAATTTTACATACAAAAGGTTTGCTCAGTTTCTTACCTATATGTTGCATCTATCATACCCCGAAAACCATGAAGAAGGTTCTGCGAATTTAGATGACAAGTTATCGTCTATGTCGTTGCTATAGAAAGCCTGAAACTCTTCTTTCCAACGCTCATCACCAGCACTGAGTCGCTCCTCAGCATCAAATTTTGCAGGGCTGGATATATGATATTGATCTTGTTGTAATGTCTCTTTTGGTAAACAGGAGTCGGCAATGACTTGATTTAATGCATTGATTTCAGTTTCATGTTTTTTCTTTAGCTTATCAATCTGATTGCGAGCCTTCTCAGTTTCTTCTTCTGCCAGCGCAGCACGTTTCTGAAAATGTTACAGAGTCACTTTTATTAGTAGCATATCCTCTCCCATATAATCTAACTGTAAAACTAACATGAATGTGATTGTAAACATAGCATCATAAACATAGCCGCCAGTTGGGTTAAGCATTGCCAGTCAAGTATCAAACACATTTGAACATGGCTAAACAAAAATGAGAATCCAAGATAGGGGTTCTTTCATAAGCCAAAAGACCAATTGGGAAACCCTTAACTGTTTTCCAAACATTGCAGATTTTGATGGGCTTAAAAAAAACATTGCACACTCAAACTAGCAGTCCAAATATATCAGACATGAATAAGGACATGCCCAGAAATAGGCACATTTAGAGGCGCCTTAACAAAAACCAGATAATCATGGGAAATCATGGTCAGTAATTTTCATACTAAAATACCAATGAAAATCTTGCAGTTAGTCTTTGAAGTTTTGCGACTTGGCTATATTGTTTAACCCTTATTAAACTCCATTTTTTTCTTTCTAAAATTGGATCTAGTGATCTGACAATGGCCAAGTTTACAAGCCACAGAATAAACCAAACAGAGAGCAACATGTAAACAAAGGAAAACTTAACAAAAAGGACAAAGACAATCTAGTTTTAACTAACCTCAGCGGCAGCTACGGCTTCTTCAGCTTCTTTCAGGCGTACAAGTAATTCTCCAGCAGCCTGCACAGCCTCTACAGTGTCTCTTAGTTGGGAGTTCAGCATTTTGTTTTCATCTCTGAAATAGCGCCTCTCCTTTTCCCTTTCCACTTTCAATGCTGAAATCTCTGTTGCAAGGGCATTGATGAACTTTGATTCTGCTCCTCTCACCCCAGCTTTCGCAGCTGCTTTCTTAACATCTTCAATTCCCACTTGCATTTGTCTATGCCTTGCAAGCATTTGCATATGTTTCTCCTCAAGGTCTGCATGCTGTTCAAGCATACGTGCCTGACTCTCCATTGCTAATTGCAAGGCTTCTTTTAGTTCCTCGGAGCATTTCTTTTCTGCCTCAACTTCTCGCTCAAGCTGCTCAACATGAGAACGACTAGATTCAAGCTCCATCTTTAGTTCCTCGGCTAGAGATATCCAATGGCTTTCCACCTCTTCCCACTGAGTCCTTTCCTGCTCATATTTCTCAGCAGCATTGGACTCAGCTGATCGAGTCCTTTCCTGCTCAAATTTCTCAGCAGCATTGTCCTCAGTTGATTCTGGAATTGAGTTGAGTGGCTGGGAAGTACTCTGCTCACAGGGGTAAGTCAACTTCAAAAGAGACTTCCGTTGCTTGGCTGGCCCAGGAGAACTATCTGTATAGTATTGAAGCTGGCTCCTTAAATCATGAATTTCCTCCAATAAGACATCTCTTTCACCCATATCAAAGAAGCTGCGCAATCTCTCCAACTCATCTCGGGCACTCTTTAACTCAATTTTGGTCTCCAAGACCTCAGGATGGTTTTCAAATTTCTCCTTGAGTAGCTATAGATGCCAGAGCCAAAGTAAGCAAAGAAAAAGGTCAGATTTAGCATTGACCATTCCACAAGATCCAAATAAACTGGAAACTAAATAGCATACCTCGTGTTCTCTACGAACAGAGATGAATTCCTCTTCCATAAAGTCCTCAGTCGGCAACACCCCATCCATAAGGTTCTCAAGACGTATTATTTTATCTTCCCGCATCTGACCAATAATTGCATTGCATTCCCTTTCATGCTTGTACTGCTGAACCTGTAAATAGAGGCCACAATGTCAGATGTCACTAAAGTTTTCTAGGGTACTAAAAACAATCCAGAGAATTTTAATTGAACTTGCCAGACGATTTAACTGTGCAATTTCGTAAGTTTGCTTAGCACAAAAGTCCTCAAGAGCCATTTCTCTCCTAATTGCACCAGCGAGAACCTTCTCAACTGCCTGTTGAAATATTATATATCAGATTTCAATCAATTTCATACAGGAACAGCAAACAATATATGAATATATTTTTAAACAACATACCTTTGGAACTTGTTTCTTGAATTTTACAGCTGACATTGACCTATCCACAGTTACCAACTGAAGGTTTGAAGGGTCATCACTGGTTTCATTCACATCTCCATGAATAGCTTTGTTACAATTACTACAAAGATTAGTCATGCTGTCTATTTCTGGCATCTCAATGCTTTCTGACAGAGTCTGAACACCTACATTGACTTTCTCAATAGGTGGTAAAATTGGCTTAGACTCTACCGGCTTCAGTGAAAATCGGAATGAAGACTTCCTGAAAGCAGAACTATTCCGCTGACTATTAATGAGCTCAAGACCACGATGTAAGCTAGCTGCCAAATTTTCAGTAGTGCTACGAGCATTATTGCATGATAAAGTAGTCAAAGCAAGGTGGGAGTTCCTTTGAAGAGAATTTTTCAATGATGCCTGAATACTCTTCTTGCTTAATTCAGAGCTTTCGATATCTTTCTGGGATGCAGTGAGCATTGACGAAGTTCTCAGACTTTTCCTGCTACTACTAACAATTCTCGGGGAAACACTCTGAGGAGGAGATGGCAGAATGGGGGAAACAGCACACGGACTATTTGTCGCCTCAGCACCCACCAGAACTGTTGAAGAAGACAAGAGTGCAGAATTATTCTCAATTGGCCTGTGAAATGATTCATTCACAGCATTTTCTTCTACATTAACAGTAAGCTTGCTCTCAGCAGATGGAATAGCTCCAATATCTTCTGCAGTGTTTCCATTATCGTCTATTTCTGAGATTCCCTCTTCCATACTCACATCTGGCACTTCAGAATCTTGCTTCTCAACACAACCTTCTCTAGAGGAATTCAGCGCAGAAGGCTCATATTCTTCAACACATCCATCCTTGCACCGCCTCATTTCAAGGCCACTTGAGTGTTTCTCAACTTCATTGCACAGTTTCTCAACAGCCTCCTCATCAATTTCCATCTCCTCATCACCATCAGCATCTATATGATGCAATGACATAGGATGATTGAGGCTGAACTTCAGCAGATTTATACTTCTACGTGCATTCCAACTGTTTGCATAAGCTGCCTTTGGATCGCCTTGGTTTCCGTTTGCCTTCATCCGAAATAATTCATCCTGTGTTGCATAAACAAGCACAAGTTATTATCTAAAAACCAATCGCTAATTGACAGGTATATCACATTTAAGGTACATACAAAACCTACCTTCAGTTGTCTTATCACTTCTCTTAAGAAGTTGACATCATCCTGCATCACCTCATTGACAACAGCCTTGTTTTTAATTGCTTTTGCACGCTGTGCAAACCTCAATGTGCTAAATGTCTCACTCTTGCAGCTATAATATCAGTAAAAGAGCCTTCAATTAGCAATATGGAAAGGGATAGTGAATGAGAAAGTTTCAAACATGTAAGTGACTGAGGACATTACCTTTGTGCTGGAGAAATGGCACAGATCATCGCCATTTTAGCATTCCCACCAAGAGACTCCTGAAGTAAAAAGGTCAACCTGGAGTCTCTATACGGGATATGTCGTTGTTTCCCAGTTTGGGAGATTTCCGCAAGAATATTGATTAAATTCCTGTAAAGGATTTGGCATATCAGAGACACAAGAAAGGTAGGAGTGTCACAACTACTACAATTAGAATGTTCTTATCATCAACCCTCTGAAACGAACCATACACATCCACCCAATGCGCATCCTGAATTCCTACGCATTTTAGATATGAGCGGTAGGAGACCCACCAGTCACCAATAAATCAGTAATAAGCACACAAATTCATAGCTTATTAGAGTAAGTTTGAAGTTCTCTTAGGGGTTCAGGAAAGTTGACAATGAAAATACCTTTTGGGTAAATTATTCTCTATATTTCTCTAATTTTCGGTCTCACATCCATATTACAAACACCTAGTTTACAGCAAATGAAAGAAAAGCATACTATCAACAGCATTATTGCCTTGCTTCCAAAAGTAGTTGCAGACAAGTTACAATAGCAAAGCTTAGAAGAACTAATTAATACTAAAATAACGTACCCCAGCTGTGAAAGGGATCGATTGATATTGCCTGCTTCTTTTAGCCGCTCACCAGCTGCACCAGTCAACTTTTGCCTTTCTGATCCGGCAAGATCAACTAAATTTATTTTACTTGTCTTGAAAATGCTCAAGCCGTCAGATTTGCTCTACATCATTATAAATTATGGATTAATCTCAGCATGTGCCTAAGCAGGATACTGACATGTAAATAGCCTTGTACTACATATAGACTTAGGAGTCAGTAGTTGAAAATCTAGGTCTACTTTGATTGATAGGGGACTGATTCTATTTCTATTTCTATTTCTTATGCATATATAGTGCTATACTACTATCAAATGAAACCTTATCTCTTTCAGGATATCTCTCATTTCTGATTTTACAAAATAAAGTTAAACAGGCCAAGTCAGTTTGATGTAAAAAATTGTAACTGCGGTGGTACAACAAAACTTAGGCTCGAGTTCAGACAAAGTGAGGCTGGTCTTTTCGGTAGCCTTTCTTAGGTGTGGTTTTTCTATTATTCATTCAACCATGTATATACAAAAATAATTGAGACCAAATAGGGCCCTACAACAGATATACGAGAAGGTAAGCTTACCTTGCAGTGTGATTCAACGGCACAAGTAAAAACACTATGTGATCGTGAACTCTCTGCATTTATACTTGTTGAACCTGTCCTGCGGTGTGAGAGTCCCTACACAATCAAGCAACACAAAGGTTAATCATACGAAACTTGCAAAGAACTTCAAACTCATTGCAAGGAATAAATGAATAACAAACAAAAGCAAAACTTCCCATGATCCAGGATACTCAGATAAGGACTTGTTGGGACAATGTATTCTGTTTGTTAAATCAAAAAGAGAGAGGGAGAGACTAAGAAGCAGAGGTCATTCAAACCTTCAACAAAAGCCGAATCACATCCTTAGCTGTTGATACAAACTCCTCAGTTTGATTTTCCACATAAACGCCAGATTTGACATCTTCTCTTATCTGTAAGAAATATCAACAAGGAAAGCTTATAATGACCAGAAAATTTCACCACAACGGCAGCAGAAAGTGAAGTTAAGCCTCAAACCTGAAGATTCTTCTGGCTGGGATCCAACAGATCAGTGATCTGCTCATTGTAAATCTGCAATAACAAAAATCAAATAAGTTGTGCATAATTACCTAATCAGAGGAAAGTAAGACAGCAGGCTGATTGCTTTACCTCAAGAAAAGAACATCGGCATTGATACTTAAGCTGTTTATCAGCATGCTTTTTTTGTTCCTAGAACAACACAGTACAGATAAGAGGATTTTTACATTGAATAAAATCTCGGAATAATCTGCAGTAAAACAAGCAGGGATAAGAATATTAACCTCATTTATTCGAGCAAAAAGGCGTTCAAAAACACGAGGTGTTAAGCCTTGTTGCTCATGTAATAGGTTGTCTTCCAGCAATGCATTGGCAGGCCCCCACATTGTATATGTTTTTCCACTGCCAGTCTGTTTCGATCAATCAACAATATTAACAATCGAAAATGTTGTAAAGACAGGTTAACAAATTATAATTGAAATTGAATTTTAAGCATACCTGTCCATAAGCAAACACAGAACTGTTAAACCCGGCAAGACAGTTCTCAACAAGAGGTGCTCCAACGTGCTGGAATATATCGAGCTGAAAACAACAAACTCAAAAATAAGACCTTTTCTTTCCACAGCTTCCATTATAACAGTTAGAATTTCAAAACTTGCCTGAGTAGCTTCCATGTCAGCGACAGAGTCAAAAGTGAAGGTATGTCCATTAATTGTCAAAGAATCATTTGTAACTTTCTTCACTATCAATTCTCCTTCTTGCTCGTCTTTGTTTAACGGCCGCATTCGCACTACCACCTTATATTATTACACCAAAGATTACCACTTTAGCAACCACAATAGTTATTTTATTCCTAATTTCCAACAATATAATGCAATCCTAACTATATTCTACAGAGTATACAAGAAAAACTAAAGGCAATAAGAAAATGTATAGCCTTTATTCAATTTCTAGTTCTTACTTCGATTGATTGATTGATATCATTTAACACATTATCATCAGCTCAACCAATAGTTTTCTATGTTCTGTCAATACTACTTTGCTCGATTACTCAATTCGCGCAACTGATAGATTGCTCGATTCAATTCCAATCATCTACTATCTTTACTAATCATTCTCTCATTCTTACACTACCAAGTACTCTATCACTTCTCAATTATTAGTTCTTATATGATTCAAGACACCATAAGCTCAAAACTTTTTCCATTTTTTCCTAATTTAGTAGTTTCATGACTTTTGTCAATACTGATTTGCTAAATCACTCGATTCGAGTGACTGCTCGATTACTCGAATCGATTCCAAAGTAACAGCAACATTCGTCATCCTTACTAATCATTTCTTTCATCCTTAACTACTCCACTATCAATTCAACCTAACTAACAAGTAACAACAATTCAAACTTTCCTAATTTTCTCAAAATGACAAACACAAGATCAAAAATATAAAAATTACCACTAACACAACTAAAACAAGAATCTGAGCTTAAAAAAAAAAGAACGAAAAAAATGGCTAAAATTCAAGAAATATACCCTAACACCAGAATCCAACGACGGAGAAGAGCAACTTCCACCACCACCAACCTCAGAAACAGCATCATTACTAAGCTTACGCTTAAGAGGATTACCGTTCGCCGAAGGTTGCGGCGGCGGTCGCGGCGGAAGTGGACTCTTCAATTTTCCGGCAGGCGAAGGTTTTCCGGCGATGACGTCACAAGGATCGGAGTTCTCCTTCTCTCTCTGCGCACATTTCTGCTTGCGATTCGACGATTTTGACGATTTCTGCGAGTTAGGGTTAGGGTTTGGGGAAGTGGAAAGCTCCGATAATGGAGAAATTGATTTAGGGAGCATGAAATGCTTCATTGTTTTGTTGTTTAACAGAAGATAGTTGAAGAGGAGAGAGAAAGAAGGTTGAAGATGAAGATGAAGAAGTGAGGAGTTGCAGAAGAGAGAGAAAGAGAATGGGGGAAATTGGGAAAAGTAGCCGTTATGAAGAAAGAGATTTGAATTTTTTTTTTGGAGATTAATTTTTTTTATTTTTATTTTGTTTTTGTTTTTATTTGACTTTTTTGAAAATGTGTTGGATCTAATTATCGAAAGAGTGAAAGAGCGTTTCATTGATTTTTTTTGGGTGTGGTAAACCGTTGGAGCAAGGGCCATTTGGTCCACACTAGATGACTAGATAAATGATTATTAATGTATGATGAATAATTAGATATGGTCATACTGGGCATCGAATATCTAGTTTTAGGATCAAAATTGATTTGGGTCGGTCGTGTTTGGAATACAATTTATTTTATCATGGCTAGTTTTGGAAGATAAGGTCATGACTTGTGCTAGTTATATGAAAAAGGATTTGGACTACATTAGTTATGAATTTCAAAAATTAAGCTTTTGATCGAGTTAGATAATCGATGAGCCTAAATTTGAATTGGGTACTTCGTACTTGGTGAACTGAGTTATAAATTGGATATCAACAATTGTATTATATTATGTTCATACATCCTTGCTCACGAGTCAAATACGTTGTTGCTAACAAGTTTAAACCCGGGCCTTTTCACCCAAAGTTTTAAGTTATTTTGGATCATTCAATGCACAAGCTATATACTGAAATACACATTTGATTTTGGCATAAGGTATATACATTTAGTATATTCCTTACTTTGCACATGTATTGCTTATGAGTACCAATTAGTATGCATTAATTTATAATGTTGTAATTCACTATAAGGTCATCAGTAACAATTGTTTAATGAAATAATATTGAGATGCTGGTATAGTATAAAGGTTTCATGAGATTAGGAATATATTGTAAGTCCTAAAATCATCACCAACATACAACAGAGATTGGCTCATTTTGCCAATTGAGGGGTT
Organism: Suaeda aralocaspica; assembly: GCA_016808085.1. Taxonomy (NCBI): domain Eukaryota; kingdom Viridiplantae; phylum Streptophyta; class Magnoliopsida; order Caryophyllales; family Amaranthaceae; genus Suaeda; species Suaeda aralocaspica. Next base: position 781,116 of record PYUH01000395.1, on the reverse strand, counting down.
TAAAAATTATTAGATTCATGGATATGCAACTCTGAAGCGGGGAATAGAAATTGGGCATCTTCATATCAATCTAAAACAAATACACTCAAACAAAATCCTAAATTTATTTATTTATTTTTATTTTTGCCACACGTTACTCTCTTAGCATCAATTGCCTAATGAGAGGTCGCATGTTTTGCCCTGCATGGCTGCCACGCTTGGGATATTCGTTTATGGTTAATTATTTGATCTCAATCTCATCTCATTCACTAGCTGCTACATTTTTTTTTTCTTTTTTCATTTCTTTGGATTATTACCAAATTTTAACCAATAGTAGCTTAATTGTCAAGTGATAACATTAAAGGGAGAAAAACCCAATTAAATTTTGGACTATATGCCTAATTGCATCATATGGTGTAAATATGTGATATTAGAAAACGAAATCAATCGATCGAAACGCTAAGCAATTGATTGACGTTTATGAAAAGTATTCATATACGCTTTATCATGTGAAATACCACTCGTTAACATGTGTTACATTATGTCAACAAAACTTGAATTAACCTGAACTTAATTGAATCTATTTAGATTTGATTGAAATTTATTGAACTAATTTGGTCGAAGATACATGGAGCGTACACCTAGTACCTAACTATGGAGTAATATTTCATTATTTCCTATGATCCTCACTATCACTAACCTAACAAAATTCATAAATTTTTGGAGATGGACTAACACTTAACTCACAACATCACAAGTTAGACAAAAGATTATGTATGCAACGCAATAAATTGAAGTTCATGTTTACAAGCAATCTCACACACACCAACCTTACTGCTTAAGGTATTACCATCCAAAACTCCCCAACTCACACATCCATTATTACTGCAATTCTGTTATCTCATAAACATACTTTTCTTGCATGCCTTTCAAACGCGGCACATCGATTATGCACCTCCTCTACTATTTGTCATTGTTTCCTTCGTCTATTATCTTTCTTATCGTCCATTTTGTGTCGTATGTTAGCTACATTTCCTTTTATCCATATATTGTGTTCGGTGTTTCACAATGTCTGTTACATTTCTTTTTTACATTATATTTTTCCGTCTCGTAATATTTGTTACATTTTCTTCGTTATACTTCGTTATATAATTGCGTCTTAAATTAGTCTCTCAATTAAGCATGGTAGAAACCTCCATCAACTTTAACAAATTGTTCTTACTTTTCATTTTTCACTAATTGATAAAAATATGTAACGTAACAAACCTTTTAAAACGGAAGGAGTATTAATACGGAGTTTTTTGTTTTTGTTTCCTTACGTCTCGATATCCTCATCTTTTTTTCCTTTATATTAACTCCACCTTACTTCCAAAGTTTTTTGACACTTTCCCAACGTCATCCATCAAACACCCCAATTTCCTCAAACATAAACAAACATGCAGAAAATAACCCTATTCTCCATTTTACTACTTGTATTACTGTCAAACATGGTTAATGCAAGAAGGGATAGAATGGTAGGAGGCAGAACAGAAGTCAAAGACGTGCAATCAAACAAGGAAGTTCAACAAATAGGAAAGTTTTCAGTAGAGCAATACAACAGGGAAATATTGGACATGCCACCAAGTCCGCTACGAGGCGGTGTTGAGCTAGATAAGCCAAGCACACCACTAGAGTTTGTCAAAGTGGTTGAGGCTCAAAGACAAGTGGTTTCCGGGATCAAGTACTATCTTAAGGTTGAAGCCGAGCAAGGCGGTGTTACGAGGACTTTTGATGCTGTGGTTGTGGTTCAACCATGGGTTCAGTCTAAGAAGTTGCTCAACTTTGGTCCAGCTCCTAGGTCCACCTTACCAAAGCCCCCAAGTGAAAGAATGTGAAAACAAAAACAACAGCATAAAATGAAATAAAATAAACTAGTCTGTTTAGATTATTCTGTTTTGCTGGTTAAAATATGACGCTAATCTTAATGCGCTGCATGTAACCTTTCTGACTTCTGAGGTTAACAATAATATGTTGTTGATCTTGTCAATAATGGATTTTGTGTTTTTCATGATTTTTAAGTTTTGTTTGATGTTTGGGTTAACAACTCTATAAGTTCATCCCAAACATTAACGCATTGTTCAGATAGAAGAAAATGGAGATAAATAAGAGGTTTGAGCGAAAGAATAGGGACCTATTTTCCATCACTAATACAGTTATACAAGTCACTGCCCCAAAGTTAAAGCGAATAGATTTGATGAAAATTCGAGCTTTGTCACCACTTCGTCTTATTGTCCTTCCCAAACACTGAAACAGTGAGTTTAAATGTAGCTTGACGAAGTTTAATCATCAGCAAATCAAATTGATTTTTTTTTTTTGGCAAAGGTTAAACTGTTAATGCACATGAAATTTGATTTCTGGGTACATAATGTTAGAAGTTAATCAAAGAAAAACACATACTCCTTACCCACTTGTAATGAGTTAAACTCTGTTCTTTTAGACTTAATTTCATTTCGCTTTAATTCAATTAGATCTATTTTCATGATTTATAAGTCAACCATATAACGTTTAATTTAGTTCTCAAATCAGTTCAAAAGAACATGGTCTTACATTATTAGTTCTAGGGATCCATCAAGTGTCAATTGAGTGTCCAATATGTCGGTATGACACCATTAGTACTACATATACTAATTGTCTGGAGAAATACAATTGTGCTTGATAGTGCATAGAAGTTCTGTCTGTAACCTTAGAAGGTCAATCAAAGGATAGATTCATAGCGGAAGAAAACCGTCTTACGCTCTTATAATAAATTTTTAGTACTATGGATCCAATAACTATCAATTGTGTGCACAATATTTAGATTTCAGAATAACCATTAGAAATTGTAGGAGAAATACTTTGGTGTTTTGTAGAAAATAGGTTACATAGGACAAAATCATCAGTTAGTTATACATAAATAGCTATGATTTCAAGTTAATATTTGCACCTCAAATTTTCAACTTCACTAGAAGTGTATTAAAAGTATAAAGATAAGCAGCAAGGATGCAGTAACAAAAGTACTCGTAGTTTTTTTAGTGCAGTAGTTGTAGTGTAGTTCAAATAAGATAAAGAAATTCCTTTGCAGTTGAGAATTAAGGTTATTAAATACCAAAATTAGAAAAATACTTTAAAATGTATCTCTATTATCAAAACACTAAGAATTTAGTGGAAAAATAATTAACCTTTTTAAAAAGCAACTCCAGTAAAATAGGTACTTGATGGCTTGATGCCAATATAGGAAGAAATCATTTTTGCAATGTAGAAATCATGAAGTTAACTACGAAACACTNCGGTGTTGAGCTAGATAAGCCAAGCACACCACTAGAGTTTGTCAAAGTGGTTGAGGCTCAAAGACAAGTGGTTTCCGGGATCAAGTACTATCTTAAGGTTGAAGCCGAGCAAGGCGGTGTTACGAGGACTTTTGATGCTGTGGTTGTGGTTCAACCATGGGTTCAGTCTAAGAAGTTGCTCAACTTTGGTCCAGCTCCTAGGTCCACCTTACCAAAGCCCCCAAGTGAAAGAATGTGAAAACAAAAACAACAGCATAAAATGAAATAAAATAAACTAGTCTGTTTAGATTATTCTGTTTTGCTGGTTAAAATATGACGCTAATCTTAATGCGCTGCATGTAACCTTTCTGACTTCTGAGGTTAACAATAATATGTTGTTGATCTTGTCAATAATGGATTTTGTGTTTTTCATGATTTTTAAGTTTTGTTTGATGTTTGGGTTAACAACTCTATAAGTTCATCCCAAACATTAACGCATTGTTCAGATAGAAGAAAATGGAGATAAATAAGAGGTTTGAGCGAAAGAATAGGGACCTATTTTCCATCACTAATACAGTTATACAAGTCACTGCCCCAAAGTTAAAGCGAATAGATTTGATGAAAATTCGAGCTTTGTCACCACTTCGTCTTATTGTCCTTCCCAAACACTGAAACAGTGAGTTTAAATGTAGCTTGACGAAGTTTAATCATCAGCAAATCAAATTGATTTTTTTTTTTTGGCAAAGGTTAAACTGTTAATGCACATGAAATTTGATTTCTGGGTACATAATGTTAGAAGTTAATCAAAGAAAAACACATACTCCTTACCCACTTGTAATGAGTTAAACTCTGTTCTTTTAGACTTAATTTCATTTCGCTTTAATTCAATTAGATCTATTTTCATGATTTATAAGTCAACCATATAACGTTTAATTTAGTTCTCAAATCAGTTCAAAAGAACATGGTCTTACATTATTAGTTCTAGGGATCCATCAAGTGTCAATTGAGTGTCCAATATGTCGGTATGACACCATTAGTACTACATATACTAATTGTCTGGAGAAATACAATTGTGCTTGATAGTGCATAGAAGTTCTGTCTGTAACCTTAGAAGGTCAATCAAAGGATAGATTCATAGCGGAAGAAAACCGTCTTACGCTCTTATAATAAATTTTTAGTACTATGGATCCAATAACTATCAATTGTGTGCACAATATTTAGATTTCAGAATAACCATTAGAAATTGTAGGAGAAATACTTTGGTGTTTTGTAGAAAATAGGTTACATAGGACAAAATCATCAGTTAGTTATACATAAATAGCTATGATTTCAAGTTAATATTTGCACCTCAAATTTTCAACTTCACTAGAAGTGTATTAAAAGTATAAAGATAAGCAGCAAGGATGCAGTAACAAAAGTACTCGTAGTTTTTTTAGTGCAGTAGTTGTAGTGTAGTTCAAATAAGATAAAGAAATTCCTTTGCAGTTGAGAATTAAGGTTATTAAATACCAAAATTAGAAAAATACTTTAAAATGTATCTCTATTATCAAAACACTAAGAATTTAGTGGAAAAATAATTAACCTTTTTAAAAAGCAACTCCAGTAAAATAGGTACTTGATGGCTTGATGCCAATATAGGAAGAAATCATTTTTGCAATGTAGAAATCATGAAGTTAACTACGAAACACTAAATTTTAAGGAACAATTCATTCCAAAAACAGGAATAACCACTTCTTTTCCATTTAAAAAAAAAAAAAAAAACAGAGTAATTTCCATTTGCAAAAATATGTTCATTTCTCAAAAGCACCAAAAGAGATCCATATTTCAAAGTTGATAAGCCGGAAGAAAAGAAACCAATGAAACTTTCCCATGTCCAAATACTGAAAAGCCAAAAGGAATCGAGGGCGAAAAATTTGTAGCAAATAGAAATGGGGATGCAAATATCGGGTTAAGGGGGTGAAAAGACAAAGGTATTAGCAAGCCATTTCTATTCACTTGACTCTATTTGGGTATCTAGAAACAATCAACCGAATCAATTTTCAAGTTTGGCAAGGTAAGTCCAACATTGAACAAGCAAGTACGGCTCCAATACTCACACTGTCACATGACTCACCCTAGCTTATACGATATCAGATTGGTTCTAATTTGGCCATTTTCAGTTCACACACAGAGCAATGACTAAATGCTTACAGCTCAAATACTCTCTGTTCATTTTAATCAGATAAGTGCTTCTGTTATGGATATTATTTAGCTGATTATCTTAAAAGTACCCGGGGATTAATAATTTAATATCCACCCTTAGTTTATTTCCCTAAATCCTGCAGTTCTTTCTTTTCTACCAATAGTAAGCGGTTCAATTTACTTAAGATTTTGTTCAACATTTTTTATGACTTAATTATCTCAACTTATTAGATTTAAAGAGTTCATATACCTGTCGTGAATTATCTTTATTCATTGTTTGTATGAATAAGATGGTGTGCTATAGGTTCACCCTCCTCGGAATGGCTTCAACATAACTGGCAGCATATCCATGATGGCTCTCAACTTCTGCGCCAACAATCACCCTCACCAGTTAAAACTGGGCAGAAAAAACCCAACCCACCTATTTTCAGGGAAAGTTTCTTATCTCCCCTATCCTTCTTGACATACGCAGGATTTTTGCCTTATTATGGCATTGTAAACCAAAATATGCCAACATCCAAAATCATCTCTTGCCCCTTTCAAAATGTAACAATTTACAACCTCTGAACCTCCTATCACACGTCATCTAAATGCCAAACACCCCAACCTTCATCAATACTAATTAACTTCCGTGTTCCACAGTTACACAACAGTATTTGCCCTTCAGGATGAAACTAAAAGTCTGTCAATGTTTTTCAATCGGTTTCTGCAGCATCTGGGGGAAGCGGACAGCCGGTCACCCTATGGATTTCAGCTTTCGGATATGGGTCAGCGTGTCACATAAAACTAAATTATCAAAATTAGCATATGTTAACCTTTTTAACCCAACTCAACCAGAAATGCTGAAATTGCCATTCAACAACGACGTCAACTTGGACCCCCTTTGTTGAATCAACGTCATCATTATTCTTCGTTGAATGTCACAACACCATAATTGTTCCTCAAGAGGAAAGATGAAAAGAAAGAGAATCAGTGGAATAGAGATGGAGAGGAGAAATGCACTATAAATAATATAAAAAGTAGATCCTTCCCCCCAGCATCTCCAATTACCCCATGTGAAGCAACAATTACCTGAATTTCAAGGCCTGACAGCTCCAGCACATAAATACCTATAACACGACAATATTTATCTCCATAAAAATCATTCTACCTTTCAAAACTTTAACCTATGCTCTTCAGGTTATCTACATGTAATCTTGCTTTTTCTCAACTACTATCTGTCATAAGGGCATTCTAAATCGTTCTCAGTCACTTTCAATGGCTGAGGATGCTGGCCAGAACAGTATAGGTTCCACATCTTGAAGAAGGCTCGCTCGAGGTTTCTCACCTGCATTTACAAAAAGTTGAAAGTCAGCAGCTAGTGGAGAGTTTTCATCGAAGTCAGCAGGGTGTGGCAAATTTTCATCAAAGAGTAAAATGAGAAACTATTTGATTATGAAGTGGATCAGAGTGCAATGAGGGAGACACCCATTTCAAGGATGCTTTCTGTTATATTAGTCATAGTCAAAATTGAAAGAAAACGGTTGACCAAATATTCTCACTGATACAGCTAAACATAGCCAAGTACTTGAGATGTTAATAAGCTAATACTTCATGTGAGATATTGTTGCATTCGTCTCAAAATGAATTTTCAAAACAACTAACTTTTATAGTTTTGATTTATCTTTAATCAGGAATATCAATGGCTGAAGGTGTCTTAAAAATTGTGAAAAGGCAAATGTAGCAACTAAAAAATGGAAGGAGGAATAATGAATCAAACATCTAAAAGAGGGAGACAAAAAGGACAACTATTTTTGGTAGATAACAGCATTGTCAGCAAAAATTAAACCAAATTAGTCTATTAGCATTTCCCTAATATCGAGTTCTTTATTCCTTTTACTTTCCTTCACTTTTCGGTAGTGTGCACCCCCAAGCGTGTATGTGCGCGATTGAGTATGTTAACAATAACTATCATTGACTACATCTTCTGTGTGATTACAGGATTCAAAACAGCAAGCCTTCAACCAATAGAATTTACCCAACAAAATCATAGCCAATCCTATATTTAAGTTCAAACCCCTTTGTCCAGTTTCTATGTCTCCTTTTTCATGTATGAAGTGCCAAAAATTCAGGTTTCATTGATCATTAATGCGGGTGCCAAGCCTAAAGTTACAAATCAGGGGGAAAAAGCCATAATTATACTTACCCAGCGAGCAGTGTCAAATAGAGGACAGGTTAAGCGGGCTTCCTTCAGTCTATCAGTAAGCTCCTGAAGCTTGGGTCTATTCAATGCAAAAGTCACCGCCTTTTCTTCATATTCTCTCAAGCTTTAAGAACATCATTTACAACAGCAAACCAAAAACAAAACAAAAAAATCAGCAAAGACACATTTAATAGTCCCAAAATAATTTGGGGTTGGCTAGACATGAATCAATGACATAATTTATGCACACCAAAAAAGCCACTCAGAAGCATGGCAGCACCGAAAAGTTACACCTAAAGAGGGTCTCCCATCAAGTTTCACGTTGCAAAAACATGTCAATACAGAAAGAACTCATAAGTAAAATGTGGTAACTAACTTGCAGTGTGAACAGCATGCATAAATGAAGCAGCTGGGTCAACAATAAAACCAATTAGCACATGACTACATGTAAGTAGTATCCAGTTACCTAGGCAGAGGTTCACACTCTAACTCACCATGTAGCAAACTCTAATGATAAACATGTTCACACAAGATACATGAAATCATGTCAATGACAACAATATGTTCTAACTTCACATAATGCAAAGGCATTCCGGCAATAATAGACTAAAAAAAATTCTTGTGGATACTGGGTAGGACACTAGGACCCATATCTAACTTCTAGGTCGGTTATTATACAGATTTACAAGAAACACGCGTGAAGCCTGAAATGAATGAACGTGTATCAAGCAGGCAGTTAGATGAACACATTACCTGTTAACCACCATCTCCTCTCCAACACCAGTTGCCAAACACAGAGAGCCAGCAACTCTGCTGGCCATCTTCTCCAAGGGAAGAGTCAACATCGGTAAACCAGCCCACAGAACATCAGTGCCAGTTGTGTGCCCATTACATAATGGCCTATTCCAAAAAGTAAAAAATCAGATAATCAATAACAAGGAAGATAAAATTGCACAAACTAAATCGATACAGAAATCAATTCCCCAGTAGTTACGTGTCAAGACAGAGATCTGCCAAAGCACTGCGCCTAATATGTTCGCCCTTCATGGCAACATCAGTAAAAATTATTTGGTCCTGTTGCACACCCCTTGCAGCAGCATCTGAGAACATAGCAATCAAAATAAATCGTTGTCAAAATTCACGTCAGAACTACATTCAGTAAATTTCCAAGGAATATGGATCTTACATGCACGAAGCCTACTCTCGCCTGCAGCTGGGAACCTCAGAAGCCAGAGCACACTGTTTGGAACGCGCTTAAGAATATTGCACCTAAACATAAAACAGAATTAGTTAGTGGGACTTCAATGTGGTATATCATGGTCAAGTACACATAAAGCAATGTACAGAAATTGAAGGAACAAGATCAGGAACACATTCTTTCCACACTTCTACAAAATACTACAACATACCATGTATCAAAAATGTCAGGATCAATCTTGTATAGCTGATTAAAGCATCCAAAGATGAACTTGTCCTCAGGTAGACCATAGTCTGAACGCTTAGGTTGAGAATTGGGATCCAACACATCACGATTTTTCTGAAATGATGAACCATTGAGCAATTACAGAAATCCAAAAGAGCCAATAAAAAATTGTTTCAAGAAAGAAGTAATAAGGCCAACCTGTTTATAATCACTAACAAAGTAGCAATTGGGGACATGAACTAGTTTCTCAGCGTAAAGGTGTGATAGATGACTAGGAGAAACAAACTGCAATAAAAAAGTAAAATTTTAATATTGAAATAAAAGAATGCATCCGAATGGAGATTGAAAGAAAAATGGTCCACTTTTGCACCTCGTCAGTCACCAGATATTGTATGTAAGAAGCACCCATGGTACCAGGGAATCCCATATACGAGACTTGTACAGGAGCAGGCTGCATAGCAAATATCTCATTTCTTGCACCCTGCAGAATTGCCATTAAACACATTACAAACCGAACTTCACCCAAGTTTATTGAGAAAGAACCTGACATCTGGAACATATCAAGGACATTGAAGAAAATTTGACATCTGGAGGGAGGTATCAAGAGGACAAAAAGATACCAACCTAAACAGACAAACATAAAGGAGCAGCTCACTTTAACTTTTTTTTTTAATCACTTAAGCTTTACAAACATCAATATACGAGCTTTAGAGCCTAAACTCAACATTAGCCCCATACCTTTGTGTATCCATTAAGGTTGACAAGGATCTGAATTTTGTCAGCATTAATTAATTTAGCTATCGCGTCAGAGGACATGGAGGAGACATCAACAAAATGCTCAGCTTCTGACTGCGTACGCAGCCTCCACTCTGAACCATCACTTGGACTCAAGGCATAACAGAAAACCTGAAAAAATCCAACAAATTATGATGCAGGAAATAATAAATTTTAAAACATGATGTAAATAAAAAATTGCAACAAAGTATACCTCAACATTATCTCTGTTGTGCATACCAAAGACTGAACCCATAAGATGTGACAAGGGATGATTACCAAAATCACTGCTAACATATCTGTAACCAGAACGATAATCTATCAGTCAAATGAATAAAAAATAAAAAACAAACAAAAAACAGAAAACAGAAATTTTCAAATTGAATTGTTATAAGGATTAATCAAACATACCCAACCCTCAATCTCTTGCTCCCACCATCAGCTTTTACAGGAAAGGGAGAGGGGTAACTGAAGGGGGGAAGTGAATATCGAGCTGCAACCATAGAACAATGTTCTGCATATTTGCGACTGCAACAACAAAGAGTAACACCATCAATAATAAATATTTGATGAAGTTATGTGCAAATGGCAATATCATCTCCACAACAGTATTACTCACCTTATTTCAAGAGCAAGCATAGGGTCCAGAGGATAGGCGAAAGCATGGAAAGGCTGCACACTTGGAACAACGGACATCTGACAAGCAAGTGAAAAAAAATCCATTTAGCAGAGAACAATAAAAATTCACAAAGATAAGATGGGCAAACAGAGAGATTCACTACGATGAACTCTGAAGTGCAAATCCTATCAGATAAAATACCTGAATTTGACGCCTTAGTATGTGCTCAACATCAATGAGCCTGCTTTCTCTCTCCTCCCAGTCACATACACACTACAAAAAAGGCAGTTGACAACCAAGTCACACACAAAACAAAATAAAGCTACATTAATCTTTCAAGTAAAAATAGCAAACGCAAATCCACACTAGTACTATCAATAGAATGTAACTAGATCTGCAGAAACTAAAATTAGTTTCTCAAGTAGTTGGATTCAGATAAGGCCCATTTCTCATTCACAAGAAGCACCAAATAGTAAGCATAAATCTCCTATACAACTATTGAGTATAAGAGAAAGTGACAATTAGGCAGTTAGCATAATAAGCAACTGGCAGATACCTGTAATGTATGGAGGAGATTGCATGTTGCCTCAGGGAAGTCAGTACGTAACGCTAACGCATGCTTGTAGCTTTTTATAGCTGCTTCGACATTGCCACTGAATGGAGAATATCCCAATATTACTAACATGAGCAAACATGGAATAAAAATCCTAGAACATGAACAGATAATGCACATTGAGCTTCAAACAAAAAGACTAACCTGTCTTTGTAAGCTGAAGCCAGATTCGCATGAGCTTCAGCCATACTAGGACGGACATTAATAGCACTTACATAGTCTTGGATAGCTTCATTAACTCTTCCGATTTCCTTGTATGTATTTCCTCTATTGAGGAGTGCATCAGCTGCCAATGGATCAATCCGAAGAACTTCTGAGTAGCAAGTCAAAGCTTCTGCATAATTACCCTGACAAATAAAACATTTTTTTTAAAAAAAAAGGCAACATGTGAATTGTTAGTTTCATGAACAACAACACCAGCATCAAACCCATAGTACATAAAAGGGCTGAGCACATCAAAAGCAATAAGATAAAATAGCAAAGGATGACCACGTATTACAAGAGAACGTACAAGCAAAATAAGAATGAAGATCACATTACCTGTTGCTTGTGTATAATAGCAAGATTATTGTATGGTGCAGATAATCCCGTGGTAACATTAAGAGTAGCCCTGTAATACTGTGCAGCAGTTCCAATCATATTCCTAAAGCATCCCCAAATTTTTTGTCAGGAACCAGACATTTGATAATGCAGCAATTCCACCATACATCACAAAAAAATAAAAATAAAAATAAAATAAAAGGGTTATGCAAACCGGAGGTGGATGTTGAAGTACCATACCATTCCATATATATGTTTCCAAGATTAGTTAATGCTTGTGGATGATTAGATTGTAAAGTAAGACATTGCTGCAAAACAACCAACAGATTAGTTTCCGAAAATAGGACAGATAGAGAAGACATAAACTGCATGAAACATATAGTAAGCAACATACACGATAATACTGAGAAGCTTCTTCAACTCGGCCAGCATCTTTAAGTGCATTACCCTTGACCACCATAACAAAAAGAAGATTAACAGCTAGAGTTCATATGCAAAATGCAAGCATGAATTGAATATGAATAAACAACAGAAAACAGGACATAAAGGCCCAACCAAGTTATTGTAAGCTTCCAAGAACCCAGGATCACGAGAAATAGCTCTTTCGTAATGAAGGATTGCCATATCCAACTGTCCTTGCTCATAATATATACTAGCAAGATTACCTAGGAAGTTTTAAGATGCAAGGACAAAACATAATTAAAATTAAATTCTAAGAGAATTGAAGGCTGAAGTAAATGTGAATTTGAAATGATCAGCATTCAGTATCACTAACCAAAAAACACAAAAGTTAAAGATAATAAAGGGTAACCACTTATTTTGAGAGAATAAGGGGGTGGGAAGGCATGGATATCATAATTTATGCAAGACAAAATATTTCAGCTGTATAGAATTGTGGAGAAAAAATGATTATAAGATAATAACATAGCAATTTCTCATTATATTACAATTAGAATTATTGATTCATGTCTAGCTGACCCCAAATTAATTTGGGACTAAGGCTTATCGTTGTTGTTGATTTATAACAATTAGAATTATGTGCATCAGTCAAAAGCCAGCAAGGCAGAGGCTTCTCACCGTAGGCTATAGCATAGTCTGGTCGAACCTGTAATGCACGCTGATAACATAAAAGAGCTTCTTGCGGCATTCCCAGAGCCTACACCAGCAACATAAGCAAATTAAGATGGACGGCCTCTACTTTGCGATCTTTTTCTTCTTGGCAGGGAAGACAGGCAGTGTTCAGATTATACAATTTGCGCTCCTTATTTAAAACATACCTTGTAAACATTTCCTAGATTTAAATAGGCATCTACACACGTAGGCTTGTGTTTAAGAGCTTCCTGTTAAACAGATAGAAAACCAAGATCATTTGAATGAACTTGAGCAGTCCATTGGCAAAGAACAAAAATGAAAGATGTGTTATACATCTCCTTCTTTAACAGAGTGAACCAATAAATCATCAGGGTACCTTGTAGCACTGCAGAGCGTTATTATAATCCCCTGTCTCCATAAAAAGGCCGGCAAGATTGGACCAAGCAACAGGAAGAGTTGGCTGGGCACGGAGAGCCTCAACATAGCAATTGTATGCCTGCAGAGAAGATAGAGTTTGATTACCAATAAATCATCAGAGATAATTAAGTATGTTGATGACAACTTTTCACATAAAAATAAAATTTTAATATTTTCAAGTACCAATAAATTCTGCTTGAATAGCAATTAAAATAAAAAATTTGTACTCTAACATTGTAGATATATTTTCATAAGTCATCAAGAGAATTTAGCTGCTATGAATAATATCACCAACCAGCATCAAGAGAAAACGTTAACTTTTGTGAATGGATTCAAGAAACAAGATTGAGGAGATTTTTATTTTGGAAAATATCTAGTGTAATGTTAAAGACTGATATGGGGCAATGTTCTATGGAGGGATAATCATTATTTACGAATATGAAAGAGCGCCTGACAAAGGTAATTGAACTGTTCATATTCAACAGATGATAAACAAACAATATGAGTCAAAACTTGACGTTAAACTTATTCAACCCTCACCTCTTGGATCAGGCCTTGAGCTTTCATCAAATTACCCAGTGTACATCGAGCATCAACCTTCACAGAAATCAATACATCAATAAAGTAAAAAAAAAAAAAAAAAAAGAAAAAGCAGCCACAATCCAATTCACATAAACTCGCAAAAGATGGATAACATTACCAGATTAGGGTTCAAAGCAAGAGCTTGGCGACAGCATTGAGCTGCCTCGGTAACTTCCTTTCCGCCTGTAAGCATTAGCCAGATTTGACCATGCATCAGACAAAATTTGGTCGAGCTGTGACACAGAGAAAACACAATATGACAATTAGATAAATAAATCAAGAAATAAAAAACAAAACAAAAAAGGGCAAGAAAACAACCAGGCAATAAAAGTTGAACATAGTACTTTGGTTTGTAACAAAAGGTTGACATGAATATTACTAACATCACTCAAACACAACTACGTAGTCAAAGTTCAGAATTTTGAATTCCTCAATTGCAATCAAGTAATAAGCGAATAGCATAGTCAATGTTTCCTTTCTCCTACAAACAATGAAGCAATCAAGAGGAGTCCAGAACAAAGAAACCCTCAGAACAGCAAATGAACATAATTTCTAAACTTCTGTTCAAAGGTAAATAATGGCTGCAAAGTATCATTCTGCATTCGCCATATTACCATAACATTCAGCGAAATGAGGATCAATTCGAAGAGCTTCTTCATTTTTAAATACAAGTATCAAAATCATGAAGCTGAGGCAAGAAGCAAACTGTGAGCAACAGCTCAAAGGCCAATAATATGGAAAGAGAGACGGGCAAAATGGATCAATCATTCACACAAAAAAGATAGGATATGACCTGGTAATAAATGGCACCAACAACAAAAGGTTATCTGTACGGCGGGATTTCTCTCAAACAACATATTAAGATCGAGGTGCTTGCTTGTGTTCCCAGCTTTTTACTTTTGGGGGCAAGAGTCAGCAACAAGTTGTCGTCAACTACAGGAATGAGAGACCAGGTCACTTGACGCATGTAAAATGATGTAAATGCAAATATAATACAATTGAGGAAAGCCCTAGCATGGTATTGGAACTTTCAAGGCGATCTGTGTGAAACAATCTTCACTCACTATGATCTTAACACATATCGGTATGACTGTACACAAGCATTACCTTGATTATAACCAAAACATTTGAAATAACAAATTTTCTTACCTTTGATTAGTTTACTAGAATATTTAAAACTATGTCGTGCTTGAACTGCACTACCTTCTATGCTATTTTCTGGCACTGAACCCCTAGGCTAGGATTTTCTCTAACTTTACTGAGGTAATGACTGAACATTGTAAAGGTATTTTTGACATAGTTGGGCCCCTTACTCACAACTATACCTACTTACCCACATCACGCATTTTTTAGATCCAGCAATCAGCTTGCGCGAATATGTGTGTCTCTCAGTTTACGTCATTACCATACCGCTTCAATCCATCCGGTTAGTTGTTAACATTGAACTACGACATAGCCAGAAAAGGCACAGAAGGAAATAGGACAAAAAAGAACCGTTCTGACATCTCTCTGTTTGATGAACATATCTTAATTTTGTCGTTCATCCCCATAATCCATCCAATTTTTGTATAGCCCAAAAAGGAAGAGAAATTCTTTGGGAAGGGTTCTTTCGAGCGTTTCACTTCTTTTTCCAACCGAGAACTTCCCTTATTAGAATGGCCATTCGAAACCAATTATGTCAAACAACTACACCTATTTGTATTCCCCTTCCTTCTTTCCTTTCAAGCTCCTTCGCCACGCACCATAAAAACCGGATACACCCGCCTCTCAAACCTCCAACACCAATTCCACATTAAGTCGGTCTTCACTCGTTAAAATCACGCAGGAAGGGTGTCACCGTACTTAAGGCAATTTCATTTAAGTCTAGGAATTGTGTCGCGTTTGATTTGCAAACTAATACACATCACAAAATTTAACACCTTCTTCAATCAAACATGGGAAAAGAGATGCTGAGGATTTATAGCTCATACCCAAATATTCATGGCTAATAAGATTCCATATACCTATGTACAATGCGCGTATCCTAAAACACCTTAGACAGCCCCAC
>PYUH01000395.1:725284-765358 GCA_016808085.1 Suaeda aralocaspica | reverse complement strand
AAATAAACATAGCAATTTCATTAATTACATTAGAATTATTGATTCATGTCTAGCTGACCCCAATTAATTTGGGACTAAGGCTTATCGTTGTTGTTGATTTATAACAATTAGAATATGTCATCAGTCAAAAGCACAGGCAAGGCAGAGGCTTCTCACCGTAGGCTATAGCATAGTCTGGTCGAACCTGTAATGCAGCTGTAACATAAAAGAGCTTCTTGCGGCATTCCCAGAGCCTACACCAGCAACATAGCAAATTAGATAGGACGGCCTCTACTTGCGATCTTTTTCTTCTTGGCAGGGAAGACAGGCAGTGTTCAGATATACAATTTGCGCTCTATTTAAAACATACCTTGTAAACATTTCCTAGATTTAAATAGGCATCTCACACGTAGGCTTGTGTTTAAGAGCTTCCGTTAAACAGATAGAAAACCAAATCATTTGAATGAACTTGAGCAGTCCATTGGCAAAGAACAAAATGAAAGATGTGTTATACATCTCTCTTTAAAAGAGTGAACCTAATAAATCATCGGGTACCTGCTGTAGCAGCAGAGCGTTATTATAATCCCCTGTCTCCATAAAAGGCCGGCAAGATTGGACCAAGCAACAGGAAGAGTGGTGGGGCACGAGAGCTCAACATAGCAATTGTATGCTCTGCAAGAGATAGAGAAGATAGAGTTTGATTACCAATAAATCATCAGAGATAATTAAGTATTTGATGACAACTTTTCATAAAAATAAAATTTTAATATTTCAAGTACCAATAAATTCTGCTTGAATAGCAATTAAAATAAAAAATTTGTACTCTAACATTGTAGATATTTTTCATAGTATCAAGAGAATTTAGTGCTGTATGAATAATATCACCAACCAGCATCAAGAGAAAACGTTAACTTTTGTGAATGGATTCAAGAACAAGATTGAGGAGATTTTTATTTTGGGAAAATACTAGTGTAATGTTAAAGACGATTGGGGCAATGTTCTATGGAGGGATAATCATTATTTACGATATGAAGAGAGCGCCTGACAAGGTAATTGAACTGTTCATATTCAACAGTGATAAACAAACAATATGAGTCAAAACTTGACTTAAACTTATTCAACCCTCACCTCTTGGACAGGCCTTGAGCTTTCCATCAACCCCGTGTACCTGCGATCACCCCTTCCCAGAATCAAACATCAATCCATCATAAAGTTAACAAAAAAAAAAAAAAAAAAAAAAAAAAAAAAAGCAGCCAACAATCCAATTCACATAAACTCGCAAAAGATGGATAACATTTACCAGATTAGGGTTCAAAGCAAGAGCTTGTCGACAGCATTGAGCTGCCTCGGTAACTCTTCCTTTCCGCATGTAAGCATTAGCCAGATTTGACCATGCATCAGCAAAATTTGGTCGAAGCTGTGACACAGAGAAAACACAATATGACAATTAGATAAATAAATCAAGAATAAAAAAACAAAACAAAAAAGGGCAAGAAAACAACCAGGCAATATAAAAGTTGAACATAGTACTTTGGGTTGTAACAAAAGGTTGACATGAAATATTTACTAACATCACTCAAACACAACTACGTAGTCAAAGTTCAGAATTTTTGAATTTACCTCAATTGCAATCAAGTAATAGCGAATAGCATAGTCAATGTTTCCTTTCTCCTACAAACATATGAAGCAATCAAGAGGAGTCCAGAACAAAGAAACCCTCAAGAACAGCAATGAACATAAATTTTCTAAACTGCTTCAATAGTGATAAATAATGGCTGCAAAGTACCTTCATTGCATTCGCCATATTACCATAACATTCAGCGAAATGAGGATCAATTCGAAGAGCTTCTTCATTTTTTAAAATACAAGTATCAAAATCATGAAGCTGAGACAAGAAGCAAACTGTGAGCCAACAGCTTCAAAGTGGCCAAATAATTGGAAAGAGAGACGGGCAAAATGGATCAATCATATTCCACCAAAAAAGATAGGTATATGACCTGGTAATAAATGGCACCCAACAACAAAAGGTTATCTGTACGGCGAGGATTTCTCTCAAACAACATATTGCTAAGATCGAGTGCTTGCTTGTAGTTCCCAGCTTTGTACTTTTGGTGGGCAAGAGTCAGCAACAAGTTGTCGTCAACTACAGGAATGAGAGACCAGAGTCACTTGAGCATGAAAATGATGTAAATGCAAATATAATACAATTGAGGAAAGCCCTAGCAGGTATGGAACTCAAGGCGTGAAACAATTTCTTTCACATATGAATTAAACATAGGTCATATTGTCACAAATTACTTTTTATAAACCAAAATTTGAATAAAACTACCTTTTATTATTTACTAAACTACATTTTAAAACTATTTCTGCTACTCGGCACTACCTTATGCTGGATTTTCTGAACTTTAACAGGTAGTTTTGCTCAACTTGTGGTATTTAAAAGGTAGTTTTTGACAATTTGGCCTTAAACATATACTACGTATACAGCATTTATTTTCAGATCAGCAAAGCTATTGGGTTCTCAGTTTCTCACCATACCGCTTCAATCCATTCGGTTAGTTGTTAATGAAGTACGAAAGAGAATAGAACAGAAAGGAAAAGATGACAAATGAAAGAACCGTTCTGAATTCTTGTTTGATTGAAAACTACAAATTTTGTCGTTCATCCCAAATCCCTCCAATTTTGTATAGAAAAGGAAGAGAAATTTCTGTGCAAGGGTCTTTCCGAGCGTTTCCTTTCTTTTCTAACCAAATCCCATACTACATATCGAACCAATTATTCAAAACTAACCTATTTTTTCCCCTTCCTTCTTTTCCTTTCAACTCCCTCCAACCACAAAAAATGCTAAAGCCTCAAATCAACACAAATTCCACATCTAAGTAGAGTTCTTCACTTAAACACCATGGAAGGTGTCATCACTAACGCAAAAGCTAGCGAATTGTCCGGATTAAACAATACACTCCAAACTACTTAACACATACTTCAATCACAGGTCAAAGAGCTTCTCTTATAGTCCTATAAAACTATTAGCTAATAAAATTCTCCATATAAATAGTATCAAGCGCGTCATCATAAACTTAGAAGCCACTAAATTCTGCAGATTAAACAAAATACTACATGCAAAAGGTAAAAGAAATTAAAAAAAAGTCGGAAATTCTCGAAAATCATTGCAATTTCCCTGATCAAAAACACAGATACTTGTAAATTTGTAATCAACCAACATCGATTTCAAGAGTTTCAACAATCATCAATAGCATCCCTATGCAAAACCTAATAACAGACAAAATTTACAAAATTAACATAATAAAAAATTAAAAAACTAATCAGTACATCGTAATTTCAAACAAATTAACATCAATTCCACAATTCTTCACCACTCACTGATCAAAAAATCACAAAAAAAAAATTACTACAATCAAGCAACATTAACTTCAAAAGCTCCAAAAATCATCATCAACAACAAACGTATACAAACCCTAACAACATGCAAAAATCGCAAAAATCAACCAAAAAAATCACAAAATTCAACAAAACATGATCAAATTAAACAAAATTAACATCAAATTAAATCGAAAAAAAAAACCTTTTCGTGGATCCAAAGGTTGCGAAGTCTTAACATTCGACGCCGTCGACAACGGCAACTGCATCTGCTGCAACGGCTGATGCTGATTCTCCGAATGAAAAACAAACGAATCATTACTATTATTATTGTTGTTACTGCGATTTTCGAGAGAAAACGAAACCCTAGAAACTTGCTGCAATTGTCGTTGAAACTGCTGTAAATTCTGCTGTTGTTGCTGAACTAAATTCTGGTGTTGTTGATGTAAGTTTTGCTGCTGCGGTTGTAGGTTTTGTTGCTGATACTGCGGATGATCGTTCTGTAACATCAACATTGTTGTTGTTGTTGTTGATTATCTTCCGAAGAAGAAGATGAAGATGATGAATAATTTGATTTTTTTTTTGCTTTTTCTCTCTCTAGAAAAAGGAGTTTTTAGAGAGGGGAAAAAAGAGGAAATTGAGCTAACAATGGTGGAAATTTGGAATTTTGTTTTTGTTTTTTTTTTTTTTTTGTAACGAACCGCGAAATAAATTTGTGATCACTCGCTTTTTGGCTCCTAGCTAATGATAATAGCTATATGAGTATCTATATACTCTTTTTCTAAACTCAAGAAGATCGATTTGAGGTCCGAACAAGAGGAGGCAATAGCAAGACATGAGGGTTGACGAAGAACAAGGGGGGGTAAACAGAGTTCCCCTGACTCTGTAGCAACACCGGGTAACACTCCGCCAGCGAAGAAAGAATTGGCACGACTTGACAACTTAGCGGTGAGGTTAGCTCTTTCTCCCTCTCCCCTCCCTCCTTTCAGTTTCCTTGTCCACCTCTCTTTGCTTCTCTTAACGGAAACGAATTATAGTTAGGTACCTGAGAGGGAAAAAGGCGTCAAAATAAAGGGAGAAGGAACAGAGGGAAACTTTTTTCAATCCCGCATTTCGCTTGAAGAAGAACCTATTCATGGAATATTTTTTTTTTTTTTTTTTTTTTTGGTTTGGGATGTTGTTTGAATGGAAATCTGGCGTTTTATTATCTAATGTTGCCAAATATATATCCGATTATACGAATCGTATTTATCTTGTTTTTATTTTGGGTGTTTAGAGGATGACCGCGTGGGAATTATTGGTGATTAATGAAAGGATTAAGAAGTTTAGGATATATAGATTAAGTAGATTTGAAAGCCTATGATAGATAGGGATTAGTAGATTAACTAATTCGTAGATTAGTTTAACTTAGTTTTACTCCGCATTTGGTACGATGGATAGGATGAAGAGATATAAAAAGAAAGGATAAGGATTGAAGAAGGCCCTGTTCTTATGGATTGAAATTTTTGGCACTTTAATTTAGTTCTGTTTAGTTCTGTTTAGTTCACTTCAATTCTGCACATTTTCGTAATAATTACTATTTCATTTTCAATTCACTTTAGTCAATTTAATTCAGCTTTTTTCAGTTTAGTTACGTTCAGCTCATCTCCAATTTTATTTTCAGTCTACTTCGATTCAGTTTAGCTCAATTCAGTTCAGTTTAACTCCTTTCAGTTAAGTTCACTTGAGTTTAGCTACGTTTCAGTGCAAAAGAATATGACCTAGGTATTGTCTCAAGTTTGGTATAGATAATAAATAAGGATGGAATAAGAGCTAAAACTACTAAACTACTCATAAGTGCTGAAACTACTAAATTAATCTTGTAAACTACTCTTTTCATTTCATTTGAATATTTTCATTCATTAAGGGTAATTAGCATGTTACATTTATAATTAATTTCTATTCCCAATCCATATACCAACCCCTTAGGTATAGATTTTGAGGTTACAATTTTTATCCCTATGCCCATCCTTCTTCTAATCCCCATCCCTCAAAATAATCATAACTTTTCCCTTATCTCTATCCCTCAAAACAAACATCCCCGAGACTTTTTATGGGATGTTTGGTACACATTAATTATTATTGTTGTTGTTGTTGTTGTTTGTGTTGTGGAGCCACAAGGGTGATGAGAATCCATTCCAGAATCTCATGGATTTGGGAGATAAGATCTAGCCAGTTGAGTTATCCTTCACTCTCGGACGTCTAATACACATTGATATCGAACAAAGTCAATGAAACATTAGATATGTTACAGCTACACATTCAGAAGGGAATTTATTGTTATATCATCTTTTTTTCTTTTCGTGTGAAAATTGAAAATCTAGCTATTCTAAACAAAACAAGCCAGACCAAAAATATAGTGTTGAAACTTAGGTCATCCGAATCGTATGGGTTGACTTTGTTACCTTTTAATTCAACTCATAATCACCTCTTATGTAAATAATTCAACTTCATTCAATTTAGGCTCCTAAACATCATAAAACTTCGAGAGCTAGAGATACATTATTTAATTTTGCAATATTAAGAAGACAAAAGCACAATATGAATTTTACTCATTTTAAATAATATTTTATATTTTAATTATTCGAACCAAACAACTATCAAGTATAACAATTATGACATTTTTGTAAAGGCATGTGTGTCAAATATGTTGAAAATGTGAAAGGCATAAGATGAGTTTTCCGAATATAAATATGCAATATTACTACACTTCAAATGAAGAAACATGAGGTCCAAAACTAAGAGCATAACTTTGGAGCATGGTAGTTGGGAGTTTGGGATTTCAGACATGGTAGTTGATATTGAAATTAATTAGTTAAGAGAAATTATTTCTCCACGTAGTAATTTACTCATTGCTGTACATTTTATAAGTACAACTACTATTTTACATCTAATGAGTTAAGGTTTGTTTTCTCAAACTTATTTACTCCATCAGTCTTTTTTTAGTTGGTACATTTATTTTTTTTTACATCTCTCAAAACGCAACTTGTAATGTCAATATCTCAAGTTTGATATAATAAAAAATTATATATTTGGAAAGTATACATGAAGACGAATCAAACAAGGTCTCATATAAATATATTATTCCTTATATATTAAGCATCAAATTGAGTAAAAATTGCAACATGAATAGTATTATAAGTAAGTTTGTAGCAACTAGACAAAGACCAAAAAAGTTTAAATTTTGAACACTTAGCAATATTTGAGTCAACTTATTATATTCATTTCCTTTAAGTTTAACGCAGTAAACTTCAACTCTAAAGAATAGTTATAAAGTGTAGTTTAAGTACCGTGGGCAAGAGGAGTAGTAGTAGATTCTAGCACCATCTTTTTTTAATTTTTGAAGTGAAAAAAGAAAAGGGAAAAAGAAAAAGAGAAAAAAAAAGAGGGTGCTTGAAGATTACGGAGAGAGTGAGTGAGTGAGTGGTTAGGGAGGTTGGGTGCACTTTGTCAAATTAGACTTTGGTAAGTTTGTTTGTCGGGGAATCACCTTCTTCATCACGTGAGTTGTAAGCTGTTCATTTGATACTATTTCCACATTAGTGTGAATGAAAAGCATGAATGTCTTAGAACTCATGAATTTTGTTGATTTCCTTTTGGAAAATTCTACTATTCTTATATGAAAAATTTGTGGCTTGTTCAATACCACCAAACATTTTTGTTGGTTTTCTAGAAGCCATTGTTTTTGAAAATAATTTAGATCTAAAAAAATACGGTGCTTTTTCTTAGTCAAAAGCAATATAAATATATTGAGTACTTTGTATTCATTACACCTTTTATATTTTTAAAATTGTTACGATTTGATTTGTGTAACTATCTATTTCAGAATTTTATCTCTCTTCGGTTTTATATGCAGAATACTTTAAAAAAAATATGATCAATGATATCTTGTTTGGGTTTTTCTCAATGACTAGTTTTTAATGATATAATTTTTAGTTATACACTACTTATACATATAGAGATATAAATATTATAAGTTATTGCTTAAAAACTGTGAAAACTAAAAATTGATAAGTAGCAACTAGGCAGTGATTATGCACTTCTCAAACCATTCGTGCACTGCTCTCCCTCTAAATTGTAACAGTGATCATTATTCATGTCAGAATATAGGTGCGAAAATGATTGTCTTTAACACTTAGCAAGTAAAGAATTAGAGAAGAAGTACTATTATTATTGATTAGAACATATTTGAGTATATCTTAAATTCTTAATACAACGTATATACCTTGAACTTTTTCCTTAATCATAGGTGACAAAAGACACAGTACTTAATTAATTTAAATTAGGTTTGAAAATAGGTTTTTTCATATATAAATGTCGACCGACTCACCAATCTCAAACTAACATATTTTCCTGCTCAAATTCATGTCAACTTACCACCAACGTGCGAGCTCACACACACAGGCTATATATAATTTAAACAATTATATTAAATGAAATTGTAAGCACAAGCATAACTCATGCACGGTTATATTGAATAAGATAATTAGCATACAACAACAGCATTTATCGACAATCAAGCTAATCAACAATAAGTCAAAGGTAATCATATCAAAAAATCATCGAAGAGAGAAACACTTATGGAGATAAGTGCAATGGTGAATAGGTGACGACCCGTGAACATGGAGGACAATGAAATGAAATACTACTCCACTATTTTTTGTAAAAAAATAAAATTATTACGTAAATGGTTAATATTAAGTGGAAATAAAATTTACACTTATGAATTGTGTTTTCAAATAATAACCCAAACAAGTGAAACAACCTTAAGAGGTGTGTTTTCTGTAGGGTTTAAAATCCCTAATCCATTCAAAACTTTATATTCTATTTTTATTCATTTTAATCAAATCCAATTCATTCTAATCCCGTGAAGAAAACACGCCCTAGAAATTGTGTAGTTAGTTGTAAGGCAATTGAAATTCCGTCAAAATGAATACTCCATCACTTTGTATTTACATCACTTTGCGAAAACCGCCAAAAATAATATGATAAGGCAAAAAAGTGTTTGAATTGTACGAGGGTTGACCAGTAAATCACTGTGATATGCAAAATTGCATATCACAATGGCATTTTAGGGTAATATGTTTGTTAGAAATTCAAGGGTAAAGTCGTCTTTTTATATGCACTTTAAAGGGTAGTGTAGTAATAAAGTTTTCTACTTATTTACGAAAATGTCATATAGTTTGCTATTTATACATATTACAGTGATTGATTAAATATTATCCGAATTGTACATATAAGACGAAGACCGAGTAACTGTCGGAAAAATCGAATCTATCTCTCACACTTATTTGAAATTGGCGCTCAAATTTCAAAACCTCACACACCTCCTTTCTCCCTCTAAACTCATCATCCCCAATTTTCCACCATGACAAAAACACTCAAAAACTCCCAAAAAAAATATGTTCACTTACATTCAACAAAATTCAATTCCACAACATTCAAACCTTCAATCATCATCTTCATCATCATCATGTAATCAAGGTCACAATTCATCACAAATCCTTAAAACCGAAGAAGGAGGATGTATATGCTTACTCTGTTTCACAAACCTAATCACAAACCCTAATTCTCCAACATTCCATGTCTCTTACGCTCTTTCGCAACTTTCGCTTTCGCTTTCACAACCTTCGTTTCTATCTCATCTCCTTAATTTCCACATCCACCTCATTCTATCTCCTCTCATTCACTCATTGTCGTCGTTCGATGACGAACAGATTGCTAAACAGATTGTTGATATTGTTACAATGCTCTCTGATTCTGGTGGTTTTGAGGTTTGTGGTGATTTTGTTTCGAGGATTTCGAGTGTTTTATCGGGTGGTGAACTCAGTTGGAGTCGCCGTCAAGTTTACTCTGTAAGTCGTTGGTTTTATTAGTGTGTTTTTTGATTATTTAGGTTTAAAGCTGTTTTGATTCAATCATTTTTTGTTTTTGAGCATTGTGATTTGATGATATTGTTTCGGAGCATTGAATTGTGAGTTTTGTGGCTATTAATCTATTAATTTGATGTGAGTTAATCGTAGGATTCATGTGTGAAGTTGTGCGAAATGTTATCGTTTCTTCGTTAGTGGCTGATCTATGTTTATGTGAGCTGAATTTTAATCAATTATGTTTGAAATTTGTGTTTTACTTGGTTAATTTGATGCACAGTAGCTTTTTTTATTGTTGTTGTTCTGTCACATGAAATAATCCATGATTTTTGTTTTAATTTGAATAAAAAGTAGTGGATATAGTGTAAATATGACTATATACTCCCTAATTTGGTCCGAAATGAATGCTATATTGCGAGAAATGATATACATGACCCTTAGAGCTGCATATAAGAAACCGTAATTGAAAATATTTAGTTGTATATTACTCATTTTGTTTAGCTGTATTCAACATGCTTGATGTTAGAAGTTTGATATGATTTTGTTTTTGGAGAGTCATTGTGTCACACTGTAGAATATTATTTATTGTTTGTGATTTTGAAATTGGGTGGAGAATTTGACTGCACTGTCAGTTTATAATCCAAGTTACTAGGTGCTGTTTTTGAGAGGTGTGAACTTGTGCTTTTTTGCTTTCAATTGTTTTTGCTGTTTTTGCTGAGGTTCTCGTTCGCAGGGGATGGTAGAGAAAAATTTATGTGGATGACCGCATGAAATGATAAATTTTGGTTCATGTAGCCGATCCCAATTTTGAGATTAAGGCTCTGATTGATTGATCACTGGATTGTTGGATAGAATGAAATCCAGTTATTGATCAGACTATGTATTATGTGTTCTCTCAACTTGCTTATATGTTATCGATGATTTTTCAAATAACGTGGGAAAGGTTGCCAAACGCTCCATTAATCCAGTAGGCATCTGTTCAGGAACTTCACGATCCTAATGATGATCTTCAGTGAGCTGTTCGCATATTTTATGACAAGAATATTAGCTTGCAAAACATGTATTATCATAAAATAGTGAGCTTATTGAATAAAATAAAGATCCAATGGAATGTTATGGATATGCTTCACTCTTTCCATTTCGGTTTCTAGTCATGTAGTTTCCTGTTTGTGCATCTGAAGCTATAATATCAAGTGAACTAGGAGTGTGTGAAGTAAATCTAAATCAGTGTTCTAATAGTATAGAGCAAAGGCTATTGAGCACCAACTTTACGGTCATAACTTCATAAACATCTGTTACAGAATTGCTATCAAATTACTTGTTTTTCTCGCTGTTTTACTTAAGTGCCTCAACCCCTCCCCCAGATAGTTGTAATAAGTGTTATAACACTTGAAGTTGGACTCACTGATCCTTTTTATTGCCTATAAATGTAGCTACATTGTCTGGGGGTTCTTTTAACTCGTCAAATGGATACTTATGCTTGTATCAAAGATAAAGCTGGTCTGATCAACAACCTAGTGATGGGTCTTCAGTTGCCAAGGTATCAACCAGAGCAAGATCAAAGCAGTATTTTTTATTGAGCATAGATGACTATCGTTTGACTGCGTTATTGCTATGCCAATGCAAATGCAGCGAAGAAATCCGAGGGGAGATTTTGTTTGTCTTATACAGGATAAGTATTGTGCAGTGTTCCAATAATGATGAAGGTGCTGATATATTGCTCAATTTTTGTCCCACGATCTTGCATTTATCATTGGATGCCCTTATGAAGACTCAAAGAGATGATGTTCGCTTGAACTGTTTAGGTAAGCCCCTTGTATTTTAAAATAACATGTACCTTATGTGAGCCTTAATCTTGGATCACTCAGTAAAATCTGTTGAACTAAGCTGAAAATTTGATTTGAGGAGTTGCCTATTCAATGTTTAAGGTTAGAGGATATAGCTTTTACAGTCTAACATTTTAGTTGCTTGGTCATGTGATCAGCCTAGTGAATTGCAATGTCAATGAGTATAGGCAGAAAAATTCCAAGGACTTCAAAATTGGAGTGATGTTCAACAACTATGCGGATAATCATATCCTACTATTTATACATGTGAGGAAGTTAAAATGTGAATGTAACAATGGAAAACGTTATCGGATTTGAAATTGCTTGGTAAAATCCCTTGAGCATTTTAGATGAGATGCCTATCATCTATGGTAAAGGATCTACTCAAGTCTGCAACCTAAGTAAGGTATTAACTTGGGAACATTCAGATTAAAAAGCTTTACATTTATGTCATTAAGTTTTAGCATTCTAATATCATGTGGAACAGAACAGGACAGAAGCACCTGCAGGGTTTTTGTATATCAGATTGTCAGTCATGTAATGGCTAATGTTCCTGTGTAGCCCTTCTGAAGGTCTTGGGACAAAGAGGATACCTCTCTGATGCCTTTTCAAGTGAATTCAATTTGACCGCTACATGTGAAGCTGATAACTACACGCAATCCTCCAATGGTGAAACTGATGGTTCTTCTTTAAGCCGATTGTTTGCTGAGGCTATCAAGTCTCCGCTGCTCTCTCCAGACAGTCAAGTTCAAAAATCTACACTAGAATTCATTGAATATTGTTTGTCATGTGGGGACTGTTCAGCCATGCAGGTTCATGTCTTGGTAGAAGAAAATCTTGCAGACTACATTTTTGAAATTTTGAGGCTATCAGGTGACAATTTTTTCTTGGTACTTTTATGTTTGAATTTGTGATCAGTCTCAAACTATGTCTGAACTAAAATTTCCATAAGAGTAGAGCATTGAGGGCATGCTTTTATGCTTGCCAGTTGCCACAATATGATACAAGTAATTATTAGCATTTCTGAATTTTACAAAGTTTTCATCCAATTTTTTGTCCTAATTCACGTTACACTGTTGTGAATTTCTGATTGATAATGATATTATAGCAGATAACTCAGCAATGATAGTCTTCTATTAGGATGCATTTCTCAAGTTACATATCCGTATAACTACAGAATCTCTATTTTGCAGAGTGCAAGGACCAAATTGTAAGCTCTTGTGTTCAAGTTCTTGATCTCTTGTCAACAGCTGAAGATGCCTTCAGGCAAAGGCTTACCCTAGGCTTCATCACTTTGGTCTCTGTTCTACCTTATGTAGCTGAAGTACCTTTCCATCCCGTTCAACATCAGATGCTAAAGCTCGTATTAGGTGGCATCTCTAGCTCCCTTGGAGTAATATCTGTGAAACTTGTTGAAACGATAACTGGTTCCCTGGCACTAATGCTTAAAAAATATGCTGCTGGAGACATGGGCATGCTTCCTGAAACTTTTGTTACCATCTGCTCTATTTTTGTTGCTCTTCTAAAATCTCCTTCTGCTAGTGGAGCTTCAGCAGTGATGTCTGCAGTCATAGAGGCATCAAGACATGCGATTTTGGCATCACTAAGCATGGATGACCTAAACAGCTACCAACTTCTGCATTCTTTGTCCTTTTTAAAAGAGGCATATTCCTTTAGTTATGAAACTAGCTCCACAAGTAACAGTACAGAGATGCAACTAAGGAAATCGGTCATAGAAGTATGTGAAAAGCATATAATACCTTGGTTTATTAGAGAAATCAATGGATTGGAAGAGGAATGCATTTTGGGAACATTAGAGACCTTGTACTCTATAATGTTACAAACTTCTGATGATCAAGCTTTGCAACTTACTCATGCTCTTCTTTCACTCTCTTGGTTCAGCTTATCTTTCAGATGTTTAGGTTTGTATCCAACAGGGAATATGAAGTTGAGAGTGTATCTGATGTTGGGTACAATTGTGGATAATATTCTTGGAGATGATGGTGGTGAATCCCTTAGAGCAGTTGCATCAAGCCTGCCAACCGATCCTGTTGATCTCCTGTTTCTTCTTGGACAGAAAAATGACTTAGAGCTGTCGCCTTGCCAGACTGCTGTATTGCAAATACTATATGTCAGCTCGCTATACGACGAAATGCAAGTATCCAACCTTGATTTTTATATATTCCTTACAAGCTAATGCTCCTTTTTGTATATTTGACCTTCTAATTTTCTCATTGTCCTCAGGCTTGCTGACAAGAAGCTCATATTGACTTCTCTGGAGCAATACATGCTTGCCAACAGCGGGCACTTGCTATTTGGAGCTGCTGACTCGATTATTATAGTCCATTTGTTAAATCTTTATGCTCTGTGTAGAAGTTTTGCAAAGACAAATTACCAAATTTGTTGCAGTTCAGATGCAGAAAAGGTTTTCTTTCAGCTCATAGAGAACCGAGATTGGGATTTATTTTCTTTCGACATTCACCCTTCCTCATTGGAATGGCTGTTTCAACAGGAGACAATAAGCCAATCCTTGTCTAGTCAGATTCTCAAACTCTCTCGGAAAATTTGCTTAAATGGGGCCCAAATGAATTGTAAGATCCTTAATTTCCACAATATTGCACGTTTAATCTCTGTTGGAGACAACCTTTTGCCAAAGCTGTTGGTCCTTCTGCTGAAACAGTTAGTTGGGAAAAAGGTGTTGCTAGAAGATGTAACATCATTACTTCAATTCATATCATCCACTATCAGCATCTTTCCCCATGCTTCAGATCAACTCTGCTTGCATGGGATTGACAATGCAGCTCAGAATATCTGTTCCAATTTGTTATGGTCTAACTCTCTGGAGGACTACATGATTATTTCACGTTTTATCTTCATAATTTTAAGCTCTGTGCAATCTCAAACACTCTATGAAAATGACGCTTGGCTTGGAGCTATTATGAAGGTATTCAAGTCTATATCCTCAAGACTCTTAAGCACTGATACCTGTATAATTCATGAAATTTACTTGCAAAAATTTTTCCCCTTTATTCATGCAGTTGTTGGATTCCTTTACTTCCTCCATGAGGGCTAATGGATGGATGGAAGAGCATCTCTTGGTATTTGGTGTCCTTTCATTAGTTTTGCATCATTCCACTCAGGGCGCCCTTGTAGAAACTGCAAAATTCATACTTCTGAATTCTTCTTTAGCCTCCCTAATGCGAGCAACAGTTGATGGGTTCTTTGCTAATGGATCTGCTGCACTTGAACAAGAAGAAGAGTCCGACACAGAGCATGCCATAGTTTCTCTACTATTATTTAGCCACTTTTACCTAAGAAGGTAGCTGATGTTTTGTTGAATAAATTTTTTAACTATCCTTCTTCCTTTCACATTTCTGATTCGTTTGTTTTTAGTTTGCAAGTTATTTTACCAGGAAGCATGGACTGGCAGATTTTCTTCCATATACCAGAAGAAACAAATCCATTTCCTGCAATTGGAATTTTTTGCCAGGATGTATGCAGATTCTTGCATTTTGGATCACCAGTGGTCAAATTGGTTGCATCATATTGCCTAATTGAGATGTTGAGTGGAATCACAGCTCAACACAGTTATGAAAATTGCAGCATCAGTGTCTTAAGGTCTATGGTTGCGGTACTTGAAGGCCTGGTTTTCCATTGTGATCTGCGAATTGCCATAAATTCTAGCCTTTGCTTATCAATGATATTGAGCTGGGAAGTACCCAATGTGTATCGTACAAACTTAGCTAGAAATAATAGCTGGTTCAAGACAATTGTGGAAGAGCTGGTAAGATCATTGGCTACTCCATCTTCAGTTTCGTCATCATTAATTAATCATCACAAGCCTGCGGTGCACATTGCTACAGCTCTTTTAAGATCAACAGCTGTTCCACTATGGATGAGTTCTGTGTTTAATGAAGCTTGTTTATCAAACATAATTGATAACCTCTCTCCTAGTAAAATAAGTGTTGAGGTGGTTCTTTTATTCCAGCAACTACTGCTTTCAGCTTACCTTCAGCCTAATCAAATTGCTAAACTGAATCATCTGTTTCAGGTAATTATTGTCTTTGTATTGTTCATTGAATTAATAAGATCTTTGAACCCGATTGACTGCTTTCACATTCCTTGGGGAGATGGAAGTCTTAAGAACTGTCCCAAATACAAGGAAAAGAATAATTTGAAATCATTCTTATTCTCTTATGTACTGCAGGCATGCAAAAGACGTATAAGCATGGAAAATAACAAAGATGAGCCGATAAGGGAGCAAGGTAGGAAGGTGGTCACTATGTCAAGCGACTTGGGAGAAGTTTGTGAGTTTCTGCTTCAATTGGTGTCATCCGAACCCCGTGATTTGGATGCTTATTCTGGTGAATTTCACAATAGGACTAATAGATTGATGGAAGAAATAGATTTGTTTTTAAAGTTTATTGACGAAATGGAGAGGTTTGGAAGCTCATGTTGCAATTAGACTTTGTAGAAGTTGATTTATCTGTGAATCTGTTGATATGAAATGTTTATATACACATTGAAATATATATATATATTATATATATATATACACAATTACACGCTGAAATAAAGGAACGCCTGTTGCTCTGCTAGTTAGGAACAATATTGAAATTTGAAAGTCATTGCTGTTACTTAAATGCACAGCTTTCTCCAATTACCATATCAGATGAAATTCATTCAAACAAATTAAAGCTGAAGCCTGAAGATTGTAACGTCATATTGCTGCAAATTGACTTAACCATATTGTTGCAAATTTATTGTTCAACGAAAGGGTTTCATTTGGCATATTTGCAATCAATCTGTTGACCACAATACTTTTATGATCAATTAATTGCTGTGTAGTTTTTTCATCCACTCCAATTGCACACTTGGCTTATCGTGGGCGTCTACTCATCTACTGTCTAGGTGAGCCTCCTAACAAATGATTTTAGCATTTAGTAAGACTCAGACTCAGTCTCCATAAGTGACATCAAGCTACTTGCTAATTGAGCCAACTCTTATTGATAATTATTGTTTATCTTGCATGTACTAAGGAGAGCTCTACTGCTCTAGTATGAATTTCGAAGAGATATGCATCAAGTAATGGCGGAAAAATTTAAAGTAAAGAAATACAAAAGCCTTGCTTGTTGCTTGAATCCGAAAACTTGGATTATGTACTTAATTTGTTCTCTGCAAACCATCACAATTCAACACTGATCTGAACTAAATAGTATAAATACGACAATCAAGAGTGTTTTAGGCTTTAAAAATCCAACCTATAGACATCTTTTACAACTCCTAAACATGTGCACATCAAACAAATATTATACAAATGGAAGAAACTCTATCTAACCAGTCTCCATTTGTCTTTTGATCTGTTTTCAGTAGTTGCCAGTCTTTAATGGATATCCTACCTAGCATTAACAGATGAACAGCAGAGAAATGGCGCCCAGTATGGTTTTCCCTTGGTTTTCCTCTTCTCTGTCTTGATGTTCACTGGGTACCTTGCAGGCGAATTCCATTCCTGTCCCATCTCCTCCTTCGAACCCTCTGAAGAGGTAACATTTGAACTAAGATTCACATTTTCTGTTTTAGGAAACCCATTCTTCGCCACTGGGATTTCATCTGCTCTGGGTTTCATCTGATTATGAACTGGCGATTCTGCTCTACTTCTGGCAGTGGCTTCTCCCAAAAGGGTTTTTAATGGAGTGTGATTTTTATCAGCACTCCAATCAGTTACCTTCGAAACAATCTCCTCATCTCTCTTCCCTCCGGATGACACATTATCTGCATGAGTTACAGAGGATGACCAAGCAGTCTGCAACGCAGAGCCCTTATGTTGATGCTCTTCCAATGTCTCGATTTCAGATGCACCTTCCTTTGTTTCAATTCCTACTTGTGGTTCATCTAATGTTTTACTCTCATATTGTTGACTCTTCATCACAGGTTTCAGCTCCAGACTTGCATTTTCTTCTGCAGGCGGTGTGTCGGATATGGTAGACAAAACTGGGTCATCAACCACAAGAAAAAGGATGTCAGATCTCCATGTGAAATTTCAAAGCTGCTAATGGACTAAGAAGCAATATAACTCAAGTAAAGGAGCATTCCCTTTCAGCAAAGTTTTCTTTATTTATCTGTAGTTCTCTACAGTTGACTTGGGTGGAAGGAGATCAAAAGGAAATGGCAAGGTTGGGTTTACAACCTTAGATGGCTTTGGATAGGAATAAATGAAGAAGGATTTTTGTAGATGACCATAAGGTATGGGAATTGGTTCATGCAGCCAACCCCATCTTTTTGGGATCAAGGCTTTGATTATGATGTTGATGGTGATTGTAGATATAGGAAATCATAAAAGAGCCATCATTGTACAAGAGTGAAAGAGCATAAGAATATTCTTCTGAGATTCAATACAGATAAGATAAGATAAGATACTCTTAGTGAGCTATGACTTTAAAAAAATTACCTGAGGCAGATCCCCAATTCCCTTCCAGACTGTCGCTTAGGCTACTCGAATCAGGGAGAACATCACCAGCTGAAACAGCAACATGCTGGTTAAGAGTCCTATCACCTTCATTAGCACCAGAAACCTCCTCAGCAGAATTTTTCATGCCATTGCCATTGACAGCAGCAGAACTTTGGAAATGCTGTTGGGGATCTCCACGCACTTCTAAGGTATCACTTGGTATCGATGAGATTGACCCAGGAATATCATCACCTTTTGAATTAGCACCTGGACCATCTTCACCAACACACCCTGCCCCCACTGAACTACCAACAGTGTTGTCCATCGGAAGTGAATTACCTACCGATTTATCTCCAGAATCCACACTCTTACCTGAATTCTCATGGTCATATATTTTTTCTGATTCAAGTGGCTCATGAATGCTGCCATGAGATCCAACTGTACTAGAGTCACACGCAGGTGTCCTTTCAGTGGTCACAGCCTCATTACCATCATTTTCAGCGCTCACCTTATTTCCATCCAAATGAGTTTGCACAACTCCTATTTTTTCATCATTACCTGTATCATTGATATCATAAACATTACTTGGCTCTGAAACTCGGGGTGGAATGCCACTAATAGCACATTCAGCTTCAACCAATGATGAACTCCCAGATAATTCCTTTTTTAACATGTCACTTTCTTCAACAGCTTGCAGAATAAGATTCTCTGAGTTATTTTCAACACTACCACTTGCGTCAGAAGTTTCATAGGTTATATCCAGATTAGCAGCTGCATCAGTACCTGGAGAACCTTCAGGAAAGACGCTGGCCTCTGAAGCAATGGGTTTCTCCGCTTTAGCAAAGCTAACCTTTTCCTCTTCCAAATTTTCAGTCTTGAAGTCTTGATCCATTTCAGTTTTGGGTTCAATGCCAGTATCAGAAGCCTTAATAACATCAGATAATTGAGCTGAATCTCCAACAGTCCTTTCTTCAACTACAGTATTTTGCTTAACATCCCGCTTAAGCTCATTTTCCATGCCATCGTCACTTTTACGGACATCTTCAGGACTGAAGTTCTCATTGTCAACTATTTTGAGATCAATACCAGCTCCAACCTCTTCTAGCGCCTGAGCACTAGATTCCTCACTATAACCTCTATCTTCAGCAGGGTCTGGAACCTGTAGTACGTTAAATTTTCCTCCCTTGTGGTCTAAATCTTCAATAGCTACATCAGGATTTTGGCGCAAAGGTAGATCACTGGGAACAGCTAGAACATAGACATTTTCATTAACTTCAGTCTGTGAACCATGATCCTCCACAGCACTCGTCTTGCCCAAGTTTCCATTTGAAGCATCAATAACTCCAACAGGGTGATCTAGAGAGTGGATAGTATGAGGAGCATATACTACCTCAGACTTTTCTAGGTTATTTTCAGAACCAGTAGATTCCAACCCTGTTGATTTCGTTGTTTCACCAGTACCATAAGGACCTACAACTACTTCATCTACTGTGTTCATAGCAGAAACTTTTTCTGAAGCTTCCTCAGCTGTGTCGTTATATGTAGTCTTGAGTTCTAACTTCTTGCTTGAAACAAGTTCTTTACTCTCATCAGAAGTATCAACTTTGTTATCATGTTCTACTGTAACTAAATCAGGGATCAGAGCTAAACCAGAGGCAGAACTGGAGTTAATTTCTGGTGATATATAACCAGCTTCTACTCTGTCAGTTTCACCTTCCAAACTATGAACAGTTTGTCCCTGATCTTGACTGCCCTTGGGAAGTACATCGGGTATGCATAAATTATCTGCAATTAAATACATATAATTAGTAGTAATATTCAATAATCAAAAACCGACAGGCGACAGGTGACAGGTGACAGGCAACAGCCACAAGAACTAGAGTGGAAGAAAATTGCCAGCCCTAAATAATCATGACAAAGCAAATAAGAAGAATGAATATAGTCCTTACATACAAAGTATATAAGTTGACCCTAAACTTCAATGCACTTGAAATAAATGGCTGTAATGTTTAAATTTAATGTGATAGAATATCACAGGGATAAAGGCATGGGCTCTTTGTCGCATTTATCTATCCATTGCAAGAAAAATCATATGCCACCCATGTCTGTCGCTAGGTCATCTCAATCCATATCCATCATACATACAGGTAAAGGTCAATCATTTCCGGAAACCAAATATGTTTATCATCAATTTCCTGTTTTGGCAAATGGCCAGACCGATTTCCTTTTCTTTTTGGGAAGAAGCAATTCAGTTAAACTAGTGCACAATTAAATTACCAGCACATTTGTACCAAGAAGTGGTTTGGCATGCAGATGCGGAAATAAATTAGTTGTTCACTGGTATACATTACTAAAAACAGCATGATGCATATGCATCATTAAGTATTCAAGACATTAGACATCATTGTCAAAAAATTGATGAAGCAGAGCCAAGTAGGCTTCCTCACCTAGTCAACAAAAAAAATTATAGTCGATTATTTTTTTTTTATTTTTTTTTTAAATATGGACATGCAAAAGTGAAGCAGAAAGACAAGAAAGAGATCAACTAGTAAAAGGAAAAACTAAGATTTTTGTTGGAAAAAATAAATAAATAAATAAATAAATAAATAACTTTTACTGGTGTAAAAGTTTGAGGGTACGGTATGTTGCTCATAAAAAGAAAATGTATAACCAAAATTACACTTTACTTACAATAATCATAACCTAATATATTCTTCAGCCATTTCAATGATCAGGTTTATAAATATCTTTATCCGGGACGCTATTTTAAGACCACATGCTCAATCTGGTGGTAATTACATACATAGTATTATATTAATGGCTTTAATTTCACACTATCACTTCACATTTAAAAGAATATATACGCATTATTCTTACATTTTTCAAACAAGAAGTTCACAATGTTGCTTTAGCTGTTTAGCAAGCTTCTAGAAACAAAGGAGAGGAGTTTGTGCTGAGAAAACCAATAAATTGGCAAACGACACAGAAAAAAAATGGAATTAAAGGATACTAACAACAAAATTAGTGAATGATATTTAATAGTGGATTTTCTATAATAGAATTAGTGCATGATTAATCAATAATGATATTTTCTTTTACATTAAATTTAAACTTATGATAAATACCAACTAAATAAGTATATTTAGATATTAGGTGATATTCCATGAGACCCAACTGCTCATCCCAACATACTAATTTCCCCTTTTTTATGCAGAAGAAAAAAACAACTAAAATTAATATAAATGTGATATACAATCCAAACAAGAAAGAAAATGCAACACATACCACTTCCCACAAAAAAAAACCCTTCATTCATAGATTCCACGAGTTGATAAACAAGTTACATAGGCAAGTTTAAAAAAAAGTAAAGGAAATCTAAAGGCGAAAAGCAAATATGTTTCTTAAGCAGAAAGCAAAGATACAAGAAAAATCATTTCAATACTAATTTCTCAAATGAAACTAATTCAAGACATACCACAGCAAATTTCACCTCAAAACAAAGGTCTGACAGTCAATATTTTGATGTCACCGTAAATAGAAAATTGGATTAAAAACCATTTTAGGAAAAAGAAAGGCTCAAAGAAGATGATTAATTTATCAACTGACACTATAATTCTGAACTCACCATGAAGCATCAACAAGACTAATTAGCTATCAGTAAGAAACGTTAATCAGCACAGATCTCTTCTGTTAAAGCTTGAGTACATTATGATGCAACAATAAATTTCCTTTCCGAAAAGGAGAAAAAAAAAAAAAAAAAACTTGAAAAAGCTCATTCAATCAATGTTATCCAGATATTCAATCAGATAGTGGACATTAAACTACTCATTAATCCCACACCATACAAGAACAGGACAGTCCAACTACTCATTAGTTATACACCATAGATGACCAGGACAAAAACAAGATAATAATTGGAGACAAAATGATCTCACCAGCACTGGCATTTTCCGCAGCTTCCTTCATATCATCCAAGTCCCCCTGAGTAACACGTTGCAACGAATAAAAACGCTGCATACCACCATCCGTGACCTCTCCAGAACTCGAGCCATCATTAAAATCTGTAACAGCATCAGTAAACACATCATCTTCCGATCTGTTTGATCGACTTGATCGGCTGCCAACCCCGCTGTTACTCCTCCTACTTACAGTCCTCTCCACAGGCGTAACACCTTGCACATATCCAACCAAAACATACTTCAAAACCACCAATCATGCATACCACATAAATCAATCAATCAATACAAAATACACAAAAAAGAGGGGAAAGCAAAGGTAAAAAGTGATTATTACTTGGGGGTTTGTGTTCATCATCCGAAACGCGGTCGGAAACAGAATCACCCATCATTAGAGTATTGTTCTGTGAATCATTATTATCCAACTTAAACCCTTCAATTGTTCCACAAGCCTTCTTATGAGCTCTTCTCTGCTTAGCACTAGGGTGAGGGTTTGGGAATGGCCATCCACATTTACTACAAACATGAACACTTCCTCCACTATGACCTTCATTACCTTTTATTATATATCAATTAAACAAAAACACAAAAAAACATCAAATCAACAATTAATTTTAATTCAAGCATTTCAACAAACACCTAACAAACAACCCCACAAAATAAAAATCCAAACTTTGCCAAGTTATCAACAATCATAATCAAAAAAAAATTATTAACAAGTAAATCCAAGCAAAAACCCACAAAATATATGAAAAATATATCACATATATCAACAAAAAACAAATAAAAAATCAATAAAAAAATAAAAAAATCAACAGTGTCAAAATCATGAACAATTCCAGAAAATAATTAATTGTTTCTAATTAAGACACGTACGTAGTAAATCCAAACAAACAAACAAACAAAAACCCACAAAATATATGAACAAAAATATCACATTTAACAATAAAAATCAAGTAAAAAAAAAAAAAAGCTAAACCCACAAAATGAAACCAAAAACCCAGAAGACAAACCTTGTTGTTTAGGCTTTTTGTGATCTT
Organism: Suaeda aralocaspica; assembly: GCA_016808085.1. Classification (NCBI taxonomy): domain Eukaryota; kingdom Viridiplantae; phylum Streptophyta; class Magnoliopsida; order Caryophyllales; family Amaranthaceae; genus Suaeda; species Suaeda aralocaspica. Next base: position 742,822 of record PYUH01000395.1, on the reverse strand, counting down.
GGGTTTCCATTTTTCCGACCAAAAATAAAGAAAAAAGAGTTTAATTATAAGACAGTGAGAAAACCAAAAATATTGAATGAAGAAAAAAAATGTGAGAAAAAATAATAAAGGTCAAGTCTTTTTAATTTGTGAGGGAGTGAAGAAGTGAAGTTACTGAATTAGGAAGTGTGAAAGAGGAAGGTGAAGGAAGGTGTTATCCAGTACACCATGTGCGCATGTTATGCTAGGGATGGTGGGGGCCCATTGGCTTTTGGAGGACTAAACTACAATGTATAAAGGTGAATCCTATTGAGGTATGGAGGCTTTATGATATTGCGTTGTTTTCGGGGCCTATTTACTTCATATTAAAATTAGTTTTGTTCTTTTCAGTTCAATTCGGCTTTTCTTTTATTTTCTTAATTATTATTTTCGTTAATTAATTTGTTCCCAATATTATTTGTTCTTAATATTATTTGTTCATATTATTATTACTATTGTTGTGGTTATTATTATTATTTACAAAAATATTATTGTACCACATAAGTGAATTATTATTCACAAAATCTATGAAGATGTATTATTGGTTTTGATTTCATAAAATATAAACTACCAATAGATAAAAATAAATAATCAATAGTTAAAGATCAATAATCAATAGTTAAAGATCAATAATTCATAATTAAAAATCATTAATCCATAATAAAAACTTTCAGTTCAGCTGTTTTCAGTTGAAGTAAATAGGTCCGACGTCAAAAAAAAAATTATTAGTGTTGCTTTTAAGTCACGATGCTTGATTTTGCAGTTATATGTTGATTAAATTTTGATCGATGTTTGAAGAATTGAAGTTTATATGTGAGGAAAAGGTATACACTTTTGGTTAGTGTAAATGACTGAATGCTGAATAATGTGTAGTTGTTATTATGTACTTTTTATTATTAAGGTATAAATGAATGAAAATATGTTTCGAGAGTGTTATTGCTTTAAAAAAGGTTATGAGTTTAAGTGTGAAGTAGTTAAACGGTTAAGTAATGTTTGATAAGCTCAATAATTTAAATCATGGGTGACGAGTTTCAAAAGTTTTTTAAAATTGGGTTAGATCAAATAGAGTTTGATTTTATTAAGTTTAGAGTTCACAAGTTGAAGATAAAGCACCCTTATTATTCCTTTGATTCAATTTACCAAGCTTCAAGAGTTTCATGTTATTGAAACTCAGCCTAACCAAGTTCGATAAGTATATCAGGACTCTTTAAGTTATATTTCGTATTTGTCTTTTGGATTCAATTTTAGTCATCTCTAACAAGTTCAGTTCAGCAAGTTCAATAAATTAAAGTTTACGTGTTTTAAAGTGAAAAGAGCACACCTAAAAAAACTATTCACAATAACGTTAATAAGACATCCAATCATCTTAAAGGTGATTGAGGACGTTCGACCTACTAGCTCAGTTCAATCTCAGAAAATTATGCAAATTTAGTTCAACACTTAATCTCTACCTGAGAAGACCTATGCATATTCCCACAGAAAGTCATTCACTCATTCATACTATAACAAACTCGGATTTGACTTTTTGGCAAAAGCCTAACCTAGTTCTCCAACTGATCATCTTTAATACATTTTAATTGTTCTATTAGGGTTTAATACATATCTCAAGCAAGTGGATAACAAAAGGATAAGTCATCATTAGAATAGTATATATTAATTCCTAATAGAAACAAATTAGGAGAATATCATAAGAAAGGAGTAGTATATATAGTTTTACACATTTGCTACAAGATATTCATTATTAAATATTCCATAAATTTCATATCCACATTATCATTACTGCTAATTATCCCCTTGTTATCCTTTATACATTAATACAAATACAACCAATGTTTCCTTTACTACCTTCTCTTATCCTACATTCCTACTTGTCATCCCCATTAATCTTTATGCACCACTTCACCCTTGCAACTTCTACAATAACTCACCTATATATATATATATATTCAACTACTCCCTCCGTTCTCTATTTTTCTTTACATATCTTGTTTCTCTATGTTTCATATTTTTTTTACATTATAACTTTATTAGATTTTTAACATTTTTTTTATTAAAATGGACCCTACCCATCACCCACTAATCAAGCTTCTATTAGTTGTAACTTGTTTCTCTCTCATCAATTATTATCCCAATTTGACCCCACCACTATTATTATATCATATATCAAAATGAGAGGGTGAATAGTGATCGTCAAGAATAATAGGGAACGGAGTGAGTACTTGTTTTTAGAGAATAAAAATCGGTAGGCATGATATAGAACCGACTATACATAGTGGGGAATAAGTAGTTCGATTGATTTAAATTAAACTTATCTTTTGATTTCAAAATAATATTGGAATCGATTTCTGCCACTAGGGGTATGGTGCTTATCGAGCAAGTCGATCATGAGTTAGGAATTACTCGACTTGTGTTTGTTAAGTTTCCATCGAGCCGAGTCAATTTGTTCACGAACGGCTCGTTAAAATATCAGTCTATCTCGGCTCCTAATTTTATAACGATTATATTTTCCTTTCTTTACAAATTTTATTCTTTTTATAGTTGAACATTTTATTTCCGTTCAATGTTACAGTATTTATCAATTATAAAGACAAATTAAGTTAGAATAATTGTCAATCATGCTCTTTTAATACTAGATAAATTACAAAATAATAGTATCTTATTGAGTTTCAAGCTTATTTGAATCAGTTGAGTTTTGACTGAATTAAACTCAAACTGTTGAACTCGTTAAGCACCCCTACCCATCACATACCTTATGGCTTCTTAAATAACAACGACGACGACAACAACAACAACAAAGAATTATCAGATAATTTTACTTGACCGTGGGCTCGACTAGACCCACCCATCAAGTAGGTAATGCACCATTGTTTCACGATCATATATCAGAACTTTGGCCTCCTTTACTTCCTTCCTGAAATCCTGTGTCCTATACTCCCATTCACGTGCTTTACATCACTGTTTCTTTTTCAGTGAGGCTCCACGCCTCCACTGTGTGGGAACTTCAATTATCACCTCTAAATCAACGGTTAATATATTTTAACCTTTTCATATGATAATCATGAATTAAAAGGTGATTAAAAACATTTTTTTTTGGTCCAATTATTAAAAACATTATTATTATGTAGTATTACTATTATTGGCACACGTGCTTAATGTTTCGCTAAATTGTCATGGTATTTGATGGAGTATTTTATTTCCTTGTATGTATTTTGCTTTTAACTAATATATGGCCCATGCGATGCCTTGAATATGTAATATGTGATAAAATTAAACAATTTTTTGTATTTTGTTGCAAAATATACAATTTTACACAATTAACAAATATAACTTTATCAATTTATATATGATCGATCATCAAATTAAATATGTGCAAGCTAAGTAAAAATGTAGACTAGTTCTTATTTAGCTAACTGCCACCACCCAGTCATACTTGCTTCTTGAAATAATTTTGTAACAAAATAAGAAAGTGAATGATTAAAGATTATTACTAGAGAAGAAATTAATGCATAATTATAAGTTTTGCTTCATATTGAATGATAACAAAATCTTCAATAGGTTAGTGGTTTAATTGAATTCTAATATACAAATGATAGGAAGTGTTCAGGCCTTGATGTAATTATCTTTGTGAATGAAAGTATTTCAACGTTTGTTTAGATTCGTCATGTCCTCTCATATATGCCATCATGTTATAAATATCAAGGAGTTGCACAAGCCATGATCACAAATTCAAGATGCTCTGCTTGAAGTTTTGATACGAAGTATTATTATATAGTTCGTGGTAGGTTGTCATTATTTTATATTAGTAGTTTGTCAAGATTGGCTAAGGCTCTGTTCTCTTCACGGGATTTGGCTGGAATGGAATGGATGAGATTAGAATGGATTGTCGGGATTAGAATGGATTAGGGATTCCAATTTCTCATGGTCCCCAAAATTTTGAACGTGTAGCTGATTTAGATTTCACTAATCCGACACGAACAAATGTTAATGCGAGATATTCGTGCAAATATTACAGATGAAATATGACAAGATGCGTGTGTTGGAAATATGAGGTTCCAAGATGATGATGATATAGAGGTGGAAGAAATATACGAGGATAATTGAAGCACTTCTTTATCTACTTGTACGGATATTGTATCTACAGTAGATTATTATGTAACAAAAATGCAGTAAAAAATAAAAAGCAAATTTGTTATGAACATTATTGTGTCGTCAAGATTTAAATTTTCAAGAGTTTAATTAAGATTTTAATTTTAATTAAGATTTAAAATTTCAAGAATATATTGTCGGGATTAGAATGGATTGCCGAGATTAGAATGGATTGTCGGGATTAGAATGGATTGCCGGGATTAGAATGGATTATAATGGATTGTCGGGATTAGAATGGATGACCCGGGAATGGAATGGATTGGAATGAAATGGAATGGATCGGGATTGTAATCCCGTGAAGAGAACAAAGCCTAAGAGTTTCTTGCTCTTTAATTAGTCAATGTCTCAAATTCGAACCTTGCTCCTTCTAGCTTTTGTCTTTCCTTTTGTGTTCGGAATCTTGAAGCAGCTAAAAAAGAGAGGGAATCGAAAAAAATCTATATGATTATAAAAAAAAATATAGTCATATATGGTTTTATTTGATTTGTCTTTATAAGATCCCTGCATATAAAATAAATATACGATTAAAGATATTTACAATAAAAAATACACGGTTAAATATGAGTTAGAACAAAGCTAGATTTTAGACAGGTGAAGTAAATATTACACCGATCAATTTATGATTTTATTATCATATATAACTATATCCAAAACTATTTTAATTTTAGGCAACGCATTTAATTAATTGTTATTATTGTTTGTTATTCTTAATTAATTAATTAATTAACGATTGCAATTGAGTGTGGTGAAGAAAACAGTTCTAAGTAAAACATCAACATCCCCAAGTTCCCAACTCCTATTACCATCCATATTCATTCAATACAATGATGTTGAAAATGAGAATAATTGGCCTAGTTGTACTGAAATTAAAATACCATAAATTTCTATATTAATTATTATTATTATAATGAATATTGAATATTATACACACCTGGTGTACAGTAAAATTACTTTATAATAGCCAACTTAAACCATTTTTTTGGTAACTAGAATTATATTTTTGGTAACTTCGATCAAGATTATTGATATATAATTGAATATTTTGAACAAATGGCTTTTAAATATGACATAATAAGGTATATTATTCATTAAAATTGAGTTTTTTAGCAGTAAGTAAGTGCAATGATAACTTGATCTGATTTTAAGCTAACTAAAGCTAAAAATGTAACTCGACCTCTATAAATTACAACTTGAGTTGATTTTATAGTAACTAAAAAGCAAAAAAAAGTGTAACTTAAAACTTGCTTTATAATAATTATTATACGTCGGGTGTATATAAAACTTTGTATTATTATTATTATTATTTGTTGATTAAAAATTAAAAGAATAAATAAACTGTTCTCTTCAAATAGTTGTAATAAAGTCTAGCATTGACAGGTGGATGATTATGATAGGCCTCATATTTAGATGATGAAGTCATTAGTGAATTAGGTTAGGTTAGGTAAGTGCACTCATCATATATTCCATGGACATACTTAAAGTTAATTGACATGACGAACTAATCGAGCAAAACTATCTTATTCAACGCGCTAAATAATTAATTTATTTGTTGGCTTTGTTAAGCACAAAATAAGAGTTTTAGGGTACAGAAATGATAATCATATGGCGAATTATTGTGAACACTGTCTCAGCTGATTATGGTCACATACTAGCGGATTGTGGCCGCTAGAATTAATCCTATGGCCTCTATTTTTTTTTTTTCCTTTTCTTATTTTTTTTTTAGGAGATTTGACCTACTAAACCCTGTTCTCCTCGTCTTATTTTTACTTATTTTCAGAAAAAATAAGTTCAGATCAGCAAAAATATGTTCAGTTCAGTAAAAATAAGTTCAGTTCAGTAAAAATGTTTCAATCCTTAATAAATTGTGAATGATTTTAGCAAAAATAAGTTCAGTTCAGCAAAAATAAGTTCAGTTTAGTAAAAATAAGTTTAATTCAGCAAAAATAAGTTCAGATCAGCAAAAATAAGACGAGGAGAATAGAGCTTAAGTTAAAAATAAGCAAAATCTTATTATTTTGGGTTTTATTATGTTGGGCCAAAATTTAAATATTCTTTTGGCTCCAAAATTAAAAAAACGTATTGATAATGTGCATAGGTATTTTGAATTTAAATATTCTTTTGGCTCCAAAATTCAGAAACATAAGCAATTAAACCGAATGAAATATAATGTAGATATTTTGTGAAAAATAAAAATAAAATACGTATATTGATACAATATGTACTATGTAGTATGAATATACTTTCTTCGAGTTTGTTTGACATTGTTTTTCGTTTTCAGCGTTTTTGTTTTCGGTTTTACATTTTAGTAAAAGGTGCTTTAACTTTTCAGTTGTCGGGTTTCATAATTTTCATGATTGCAATAAATTTAACCAATTTTTCATTCATTATGTGACTTATATTATATGGTGTTGAAAAACCAAAAACCAAAAAATAGAAAACCGTAGTAATACTGAACAGACCCTTTTAAGTTACTCTTTTTAAATTCAGACAATTTCATTTTACTCGTTAATAACTGTATGTTCTAATAAGACTTTTTTTTTTAAAAAAAAAAATAATAGTATGTGAATATTCTTTTGGCTCCAAAATTCAATTTTTGTGCTCTTTTTGGACTATTGTTTTTCATTGAATTCAAAAAAAAGTTAACATTCGTCAAAGCTCGGTTTTACAAAAACGTATGTAAGATGGTCTTATTAGAAAATTCTAACATTTTCATTCTAAATTTTATCATCACATATTCAGATCAATCAATTGTATCAGCCAGACCCATGTATGCCAACAAATCAATCAAGGTATATTGGTTTTTATTTATTTAATTGTTTCTTTATCATCGGATTACTTAATAAAAATGTATATTTGTATTAGAGGAATAAAAATAATGAATGAGTTGCAGGTAACTCTATGTTTATATTGGTGAGATCCTAATGTGTATAAGCAGGAAGTTGTTGTACAAGCCTACAAGGGCTGACCCCTGAAACTAAAATGTAGAAACTAAAATCCAAGGCCTGTAACTTAGCAACCAAACAAAATATTTGCAAAAATTGATCCTGACAAAGCATTATATATGCTTAAATTCCGACGGTCCGGGAATTGTGGCTTGTCAAAGAGCGACGATGGCAGGACAAGTGCAATCAGGTAAGAATGGAAGAGGAAGCACAAGATGAGAAGGCGGAGGAGGGTAACAACAACATACTATTTCCGTTTCTTATTAGTTGTAACACTTGAATTTTTTATATTTCACAAATAATACCCCAGGTACTGCATCTAATAAGATATGGAGGTAGGATATATGTTTTTATAGTGATTTGGAACTCCTGACTACTCTTTAGATAAATTATTGACAAGCAAAAACACAATAAATACAAGAATGTGAAAATCAAATTGAGAGTGCGTAAATCACCACCCTAGATTTTAGTCCGAATTATCTAAACTAAATCAAATCACGCAAAATATTATGTCACTAATGAAAGAACTATATTAACTATGTCCAAAACCATAAGATCTAAACTCGTTGTACACAAAACAACTATCATACATCCTCTCTATAAATTGTAACTAGAGCCTAAAGATGTTCAAATACACCCAAACCACAACTCCTAAGTTTCAAAATCATAATTCTCGCCCAAACCTGTAGGTCCATAATCCAACCCAAACCCAGTATCTAAACTCGTTAGTTTATACTTTATAGTAACACAATAGTCAACACAACTATAATACATCGTCATCATACCTCGTAACTAGGAATGTTCAAAAATACCCGGCGAGTCCTAACTTGAAAGTAATACTCTTCCCAAGCCCAAGCCCAAGCCCAAGCCCAAGCCCAAGCCCAAGCCCAAGCCCAAGCCTTTAGGCCTAACTCATCAATTCTTCACCTTCAAACTTCAACCTTAATTGAAGAAATCATCAACTGTAATCCAAACTGTAAAACCCTTGTGCATTCCTTCCAATCTAAAACCCTCAATCAATTTTCCCACCAAAAGAACAAACAAAAAATGAATCCCCCAAATTCATCCAAACAACAACAATCACCTTCAAATTCCCCAATCTTCAAATTTCAGCAATCAATAGCAACAACATGTTCTTCAATCTTCAATTCCTTTACAACCCACTTCAATACCCACCTCTCAAACTTCGCTTCAACTTCATCTTCTTCATTCAATTCCCCTGTTTTCGCCAAAATGACACAATTCCCAAGAACCCCAGAACAGCAACCACCACCAATGCCACGTCAGCTGCAGTCGAATGAGGTGATTGATGAGAGGTTAAGTGGGGTGCCAGTTTACACTCTAACAAATTCAAATGAGGAATTTGTGCTGATTTCGGGGAAAAAGGCGAAAGCTTCACTTGGGTTGTTTTGTTTTAAGAAAGAGGATGCTGATACTCTTCTTGAACAGATGAGGGTTATGGACCCTGATATGCGCCGCGGTTCGAGTGTTGTGCCTGTTGCTTTAAATAAGGTTTGATATTTTGATGATGAATTGATAATGATTGTATTCAAGTGATTTGAAATGAAACTGTGTTGTGTTTATTGTTTATTGTGTTGTTTTTGTTGATATTAGTTTTGATGGATGTACAAGAGATGTTGTTTTATTCACTTGGACGGAATTGGCTGGTTTGAAAGCCCGGATTGCTAGGAGTTTTTCTGTTGGGGTGGGTTGGAGTGGTACCGTGGCGGGGGTAGAGGGTTTCTTGAGCAAATGGCACTTATGTGATCATTTAGTGGTGGTTGCTTTGTCGATGATTGACCATTTTGGACTTCAATTCATGTGTATTGTGTGTGCAAGTGTGCAATTATTGATTGATGCACAAGAGAGATTATTTAGCTGAATCTAGTTTGTGAAATTGGTTTGAAGCATATGGTCATTTGATGCAATTTGCTTGTGTAAAACCTGACATTCCAAGAAGTTCACCAGTTTGGAGGTGAGATGGCGTCGTGGCAGGGGTAAAATGTTTCTTGAGGAATGAGAGGTGGGCTGGTTCCATGGTGGGGGTGTAGAGTGTTTTATGAGGAACGGGGGATGGTGTGGTGCCATGGCGGGAGTAGAGTGTTGGAACTTTGTAAGGGGGTTGAAGAATCTGAATAGAGTAATGAACGCAGGTGGTTCAGTTTCCAAAAAGATTAACGGGTGACTAGGTGAATTGTAGGTTAATAAGTTAATTGTTTGCTTACTAATAATTAGGTTGAGCATTGTGAATTAAATTTGAATTTGCATTGTTGTGGCACTTATTTGATCGTTTAGTTAAGGTTACTTTGTCGATTATTGAAAAATTTTGGACTTTGATTCATGTGTATGAGCTAATAATAATGTGTGGTTTTACAATGTGACTTGTAAGTCATGGGCTCATGTGACCTGGGCTGTAAGCATTGGCTCATGGTTAGAATTCTGGCTTGTGCATTGGCAGGTTTTTCAGCTGAAGTTGAATGGAGTTGCTTTCAGATTAATTCCGGATGCATCACAGATTAAAAATGCTTTGAGGGTGAGTGTTTATTGCCTACAAAGCTTTTGGTAATATTTGTTTAGTTGTAAATTACCCTTAGTGGTAACTTTTTTATTCATTTTAAGTCATATTGTTTAATGTTGCGTTGAGTATTTGTGCTGTTGGGAACATTATTTGGCATTTACTTTTACATGCATTTGAAAAACTGGCAATATTGAGTAGCTTTGTTTTTTTCCTAATCTGAATAGGTTTTGGATCATTCTTCATACCTGTTTGTGCCATTAGAAAGAAGTTACTCTTTTGATTTATGGAGGTGATCAAAGAAACCATTGCAATACTAGCATCTGAAAATTTGAAGTTTGAAAAGAATTATTAGGTTTGATTAGTACAATTCCTCATATTTTCTTTCATACATTTTGACTACGGTATCAATCCAAATTGTGTTTTAAATCCCTTTACTTATGTTGATCAGAATGTTTACCAGTTAAGACAAGTGAAGGAAAGAGTGATAGAGCTGCATTGTTGCTTGAATTATGTATTGTTCTTCCTTTTTTAAAACAAGGATGGAACTTGAGTGTTTTTGGAATTTTGGGGCTTAATAGTTGGTGGTTGACTACAAATTTTTGGTTGGTGTAAGCTTCATGATTATTGTGTACATTTAAGTTTTTAACAGAAGGTTGTACTTGTCTACTTTCTATGCATCAATCCATACATTTTCGACAGGTAAACCATGCTATATTCATTTTGGGATTTACTAGTTTTTAATGAGATGCATTTCATCGTTCACATAATTGCTTTTTTCTATAGCCTTATAATAGGTGGTTAAATGATGATGTTGAATAGCAATGGTCATTTATCCATCTGTAGGTTCCTTCCATGAAAGTTAAGAGAAAAAAAAAAGGAAAAATTTAAATGAGTGGGGAAGGATGCATGGGAGAAGGTGAAGAATAGGGAGGAATTGTAGTTTTCTGCTTTTCCCTTCGCTGAGAAGTAAAGTGCTTTTCACAATTAGAAAACTCATCACTGGAAATTTTTTTTCCACCATTAACTAGCACTGCAAAGAATATGGGAAAAACACTTTCTGCAAATATTATTTTCTGCCCAACCAAACACACAAGCTTTATAGCTTTAAGCAGATTATTGTTGCGACATGTGAGGAATTATATGTTTTAGAATTACATATTGCTGCATTTGTGTTGTTTTTTGTCTCTTTGATTCTAACAGCAAAATTTGGTTTTCATGGTCATATGTACAAAGTTTTGGAAATTGGATCTTTTTAAGTCTGAATGCAGGGTGATTCAACTTCAATTTTAAATGTTAATGTATGCATAGTTTGTATATTTACAGCTCAGTCTACCCTTGTAATTTGCAGGAGAGAGAAAAGGCTGGACATCCACTAGAGGAGTTTGTAGGAGTTCCTGTTTTTCAGGTTTTTCCTTCTATTTCTTGAATTAATGTTCCGTTAGGTTGTGAGAATGAGGATTTTGCCTTAATGTGGATTGCTTTCAATACCTTTGTTTCTTAAATTGCTTAGAACATTTTCAGTATTGAAACAATATGAATTCAGATTTTGTTTGTTTATTTTACAATTTTACATCTAAATGCTATGAAACACCATATGTTAATTAAGAACATTTTGAGTCTTGGTAAACTAAAGGTTTTTGTTAAAGGCATATTAATTTCTCGAACAAGATAATAAAAATAAAACTATTTATGACACTAGAGAGTTTGAGAACAATTAAGTTTTTTTGAGCAAGATAAATAGAAAGCGGCTTGGGTGGGTCAGCACTTGGCAGGTTGGGCGAGTTGTGCTAGGTGGAGCGAGTTGGGTGGGTCGATGCATTGGGTATATAGCATAGGTATGAGGAAGCTTGAATTCTCAGAAAAAGGAATCGAGAAACATATAGGAAAATAAATAATTTAAAAATATTGTAACATAAACAAAAGTAGCTTTTAAACATTTAACTTTATATATTATAAAAACAAGAAAATGAACCTTGAATAAAACATTAACTACATTTCAACAATAGATTTATTGTCACTTGGATTAGCCTTAGTGGATAACACAAATTGTCTTTATAAATTATAAATAAGGATCTAAGAATAGAGAAAACCTTCAAAAAGGGAAGCACCTGTTTGCAACAAACAATAGTTGTTAGCGAACATAAAGTACATGTTAAGGGTGTTTATTGTAAGGGTCTGTTTACATTTACTGAAAACAACTTAGCTTAGTTGAGCTGAATTGAACTAAAAATAGTTGAAATAAATTTTTTGTGAGAATTGTTTATGAGAGAAGAAAATTGAGAGCTAAACTTAATTGGTTGGAGCTGAATTGTTGAACTGAAATTAAGCTAAAGTAAACATGCCTTAAGTTATTTTATGTTATGGCTCGACACTTTGGCATGTTAAATGGGAGATTTGCATTATAGATATATTTGTTTTCTTACTTCGGAAATTCTTTAAAGAGCGAAAATTACACTTATTTTAGTGTGAAATCGAGTATGGGGCGTCCTAGTGTTACCTACTACACGTTTTTTAAAAACAGGACGAAAACAAGATAGAGCCTAGGAAAGCTTTCCAGAAGGTGAAAACGAAGGTTATAATTCACAAACTTTGGGTTTCCAAAATCCCGGAAAAAAAAATGTCCAAAGTTGTACAATGTGTTCCTATGGTCAAAAGAGTGCCGCCGAGCAACTTTTCAAGGTTCATTAGGTCTTAAGACAAGGTACAAAAGAACAAAAACACTAGTGTGACTTTTTGAAATTGTCTAAAGAGGGAGGATAACAGGTTTTAAGAGATCGATATCGAGTGTGAGGCGTCTTGGGGTCACCAACAATCTGTAGGAGAAATACAAAGAGAAAACAAGACCGAGCCCGAGATAATCCTTTGAAAGCTAAAAACGAATAGTTCATAGTTTTCGGAGGTTCCGGGATCCAAGCACTCCACCATCCGGAACCTCAATGGAAACACTAGAGGGTAGAGGAACAGTATTCTAGAAAAAAATTTGTTGAAAATTTTATATGGTATCCGCAGGGTCAAAAGAGGGCCCTTGGACAATTTTTTGGGATTTGAAAGATTCTAAGAAGGTCTCGAGATAATGAAAAAGACAAGTGTGCCCTTTTTTTGGGAATCCCCTAAAGAAAAACATAGCAAGTTTTTAGCAACTAAAAACGGTTGTGGATCATCCTAAGGTTATTAGGAGCGAGTGAAATTTGTGGAGAAAACGAGATATAGCCCCGAAAGACCCTCCAAAAGCCGAAAACGAAGATTATAAGTCAACCTTTTGGGGTTTGGGGACTCGAAAAATTATTGGCCTAGAATTTTACATGTTGATCCTAGATATGAAGGGTTAAGCCCGTAGACAATTGAAATCGACTAGAAACACCCTTTTTCGAGGTTTTATGAGGAATTCGGAAAAATTGTAAATTAGGCACGTGAACTAGGTCATGAGAAGATCATGAATCGGGTATCCAACTCGGGGACATTAGGAAACACTTGTACGTAAGTCACAAAGTTTCTGAAAAGCTTCATTTAACATCACATGAAGTTTACTCCTATGAGAAACGGTTCTTATTCTTAAATTATGTTTCAAAAACATTTCGGAAGAGTTTCCAAAGTATTGAGTGTTCGAGTTTCCGAAACGTCGAAACTCTAGGTCCTAAAACTTTCCGTGCTTTAAAAGTGAAGGGCCGAAGTGGGCTGGGTTGAAATGCAAAATGGGCTATACTGGGTGGAAAAAACCTGGCCTGGTTGTGTGGGGCTAGTGTGGGCTTTGTCCACCTGGCCTGGTTGTGTGGGGCTAGTGTGGGCTTTGTCCAACCCGGCTTTCTGGCCATCTTTAAAGAGGATTAAGAAAAAAATTACTTGCATCTTCTAGTGCAAGATTTGTATATTTTATGAGTTTCAGATATAGCTTTTTCTCGTTTTCTTGGGGGAGCATGCTCTTTCATTTTCTTGATTCAAGAAGATTGTTATTTTGCATTACTCTTGTTCACTATACCTCATTGAGCTATGGCTTAAATTTCTGTGGTGAACAAAAACTTAGAAGAAATACTCGTCTCGTTTTCGTAGAATTATGACCCTCCAAAATATATCCACATCCAAACAGCAAGTCCTTTGTGTTTCAGTAACTTGCTGTTGCTGTTTCAGTAAGATTGTTATTAACTTGCTGTTATTGGTCCTCTCTCGGCCAAGCCCATATATAACATTTAATTTTTAACTTTATACCATGATAATATGATATACAACCCCTGTAACATTAGGTTTGATGATGCTTTGTATTTGTTACAATTAAGTGATCCATTAAAACTATGTATATATTTCTTTGTACCTGCCAATATTAATTCAATTTTCCTTCTTTAGAATTATAGTCCAAGCCCATAAGTATTGGATCATTGAAAACCCTTTCAATATAAATCTTCTTTGTTTGTGATCTACACTTGAAACTTGGAAATTGGAACTAGGAGATTCAGTTCAAGATTTGCCCACTTAGTATTTATCTACTTTTGGCAACCATGTCTGCTACGGTTGAGTTTGAAATGATTTTGTTAGTTTTACTGATATCCATTAGATATTGTAAAATGCACACTTGTAGACATTAGTCTGATTTCAAATGGGTAAATTGACATCAGTTCCCTTTTTTTTCCTTCCTTCTGATGGAGTGTGCTAATAGTTTACTTGTACATGTAGGCTACGGCATTGACACTTGAACTAGTGTGTGCCAAATATCCACTTCGGCTATCTGTGAAATATTTTCATGATTTTGGCCAAAGTGAAGCGTTAAACGTCAATACACGTCCTGTTGGAGTGTCGTTATCGCATATTTAACACGGGCGCTTGATTTGAAATGATTAGTTTCATTAACTAAGCATTTAGGTTTTTCATGTTCATACGGCTTTTTTACCTTTCACACCATCCATATTTAGTATCTAACTTTTTAATTCTTTTACATGTCAGTCTCGGAGTTTGATTTTGAGCAGCGAAAAGAGGAGATACCGTCCAGTTTTCTTCAGAAAGGTTGGGCACCTCAATTCCCACATAAACCATTGTCACAACTCGCAAATCATCTTGTCCTTCGTAGTTCACTTATTCTTTTTTTTTTTTTTAACTTCTAACTCCTAACTTGTTTTCCTGATCATTGGCTTCATAGGAGGACTTGGAAAATTCATTATTAAGAGCTTCTAGGCAACAAGGAAAGTTAAATCCTACTTTTAGGCAAGGGGATATTGAAGTAAGTGCTATTTTTGGCCCACAAATTTTGTTAGTTTAGTTGAGTTGTTGCATTCGATTCTCCTAATTTTTCCCCCTTCACTTCTTCATTTCCACAGGTAGCTGTACTTGAAGACATAATTAAAGGAATGAAGGTATGTATATAATCGTAACTACCATAGTTATCAAGACTTAAAGACTTATAAACGTCGATAAATTAACACTTCCAAATTGATGAACCTTATGTCCAGTTCAACTGAACAATGACATTTTAAATATGTAATGAAGAATATATGGACCCGTATACGTTGGTGTGATTAGCTGCATGCTTTGTGTAGTAGTTCTCCTGTCTTGTGGCTTTCAAAAAAGAACTATAACTGCTAAGACCTACCTATGTCTTTCTTTGGGCCCTATATCAGCTTCTAAAATTTACCACCACAAGATCGGCTTTCTTTGGATATGGAACAGTTTTGTTTAGGTTATTAACACCTTGTGAATAATTTTGTAGGATGAATCCTCTCATAAATGGGATGACGTCGTATTCATACCACCTGGGTTTGATGTATCAACTGATCCCTCACAGATCCCTGCATCTTGAGTTAAGTATGTGATCGAACTATGATTAACCTGGTCTTAGCAATTCTAGTGTTTTTATTGGTAGTAATGTAAGTTAAAGTTGGACAATGATGCCTGTTTTTTCTCATGTAATACTCAGATAGCTTTGTAACTGATTTTGAGCCGATATATGGTCAATATGGATAATTCCTCCGCAGTCATTTAAGCATACAGCTCACTAACCCTTCCCTACAAATTCTGGTGTTGTCCATGCTTTTGGCGCTCAACACAATTGTTGAAGTTAACTGAGAGAAGCTCGAGGTCAAACAAAAAGCATGCGATTCATGTTGCATGTTGCATTTTGAAAAATTCAAACAAAGTTTGACATCGACTTGAAACCTAACGCATATCCGATCTAATTGCTCGAATTGCCAGCTCTGTAACCCTTTATCTCCAATCAGACTAAAAAAGTTGTTCGACTATTTTCGGAATATACCTGTATAAAGAACAGGTCTATGCATCTCATTAACATGTAACCAAATACCAGCTTGCAATTGTGCACAAAAAGCATCATCAAAAGTTTCTCTTTAGCATAAATAATAACTTACCAATACCATTTGATTCACTTTTAGTCAAGGGATTTTCTTGGATGTCATCAATTTTGAGTCCTTTCTTTTTGTACTCTTATCTTTCGGCATCTTCACAGGTTCTCTTTTGCAAACAACATGAAAAAAGATGTTCTCTTTTGCAAACAACATGAAAAGTAAAATTCCGCTTTTTATTTTTATTTTTTTGCAACATTTCATATTTTACATTTTAATTGTTAAGATACTTAAAATACGTCCTATGTAGAGAAACAATACTAAAATTTAATTACAAAAAAACTTCATGTTGAGTTGTACTATGCATAAAATAAGATCTCATATAATTACATATTCATGTATTAATTATTATTATTATTATTATAGCTAATCAAAGTATAATACGCAAATAGTGCAAAAGCCAAAACGTTGTTGAAGCCAAAAAGCTTAGAAAATATGAGGAAACTATATAATGTGCAGCTGTAAATTCGTCTTTTGAGTTGTTAAATGACTACAAATGCAAACCAAAAGAAGTATGAGGAAAGCAAAAAGCTTAAACACTAATGTTTCCAAAGAATCCAACACCTAAATTTGGGAATAAATAAATCAAGTCACTAGTTATCCGTGACGTGGGCCCATTTAGTAGTCCAATAATTTATGTGGCCCACCTCACTGATATGGGCCAATGAGAGGTCTTTTTGCCACGACATGTAGTGTGGCCCAGTGAGTTGTTGGATAACATACTATTCTTTAATTATTGCTTTTTGTAATTCAAATGTGGGATCAAAATTCTTTTGTAGGAAAAGTTATAACGAAATTATTTTATTAAAATGGTATGGAAAATATTTTGAAATTTTGGTACGAATACCTTGTTTACAAAATCAGATATCTGTATAAAAGTTTTTTTGTTAACATAATAACCTTTAAAATGGTTTTAACCTAGTATTTGTAACCTTTGTTATCTTAATCTAGTCTTAATTAATAGCTTGAAAATGTAGTATTATAGAAAATGCTTAACTTTATCCGTTTGATCACGTTATAGAAGAAACTTACTCTTAGCATTAAATAAGGTTGTGTAGAAATTTAACGACTATGTTGATGAAGTTGTGACATTCACGATTTAGCTATAATATTGAGCTAATTCATGACTAATAATCAAATAAAACACTTTACACTTCTAATTGTTTCAAAATGTACCTAAACAGATATGGAATTAAAAAGACACTATTTATTTCATTCTCACACGTTAAATAACTTTAATACATAATGTATAACACACATACATTTTCGTCGCATGAAATTAAACCAACACATAACCATTCATACATAAGCTGGTATGTACCGAGCGGGCACCGCCACCCGAGCGCAGCCACATACTCCTAAGTTTTAACATAGGGGCAGCAAGCCAGCAACACAAAACACTATATAGTGGAGGTTTCGTTCGATGAGACTTGAAGGGAGTAACAAAGAGATATCTAGATAAGATTGAAATATTTTTGACTTGATTAAATGATATTTTATTAGAACACCTTTAAACACAAGAACACATTGATCGTACAATAATTGCATCGGCAACTAAAAAAAAAAAAAAAAA